>CALNHX010003328.1:0-152664 GCA_940337035.1 Agriotes lineatus | reverse complement strand
CAACAAGGAGACGCCGAACTTCGACGCCAAGGATTAGCGAACAATTTAATTTTGTCTTTAACATGTGTACTTACATGATTAGTACAAGATTTTTGGAAATTCTTTCACGACATTTTTCAAGGTTTACGCAACAAAATTATTAATTAATAAAAATAGCAATTCTTTAACTACATTCCATCCTTGGATATAATTAAGAAACAGAAGGCATTAACTGTTCTGAACGCAGAATGCAAATGAAATTTGATAAAGGGGCTTGCAAGGCCATTCACATTCACTATCTTCTACACAATTTCATAAAAAAACCTAGAAATCATTACAAACATCTTAATCATAAATGAATATCCAATTTATTTTATTAAAAAACAAATTAAAAATCGCATTAATATAATTAACAATTGCAATCTAATTAATCAATCAATAAATCTACAACCAAATTGCTTGGGCAAAGAATTTAATAATTCAAACATTTCTAACCAAAAAAAAAAACTATTTCCATTAACTTCATCCCAAAACTTTCTGAAAAAATTGACAAAGAACTTAATAAATACAATTTCATAACAACATTTAACAACCACAATACTTTAGGTAATAAATTTTTCACGAGTTTAAAAGACAAGACTGAAAATAATATGCAATCAAAACTGGTTTATCAAATTGACTGTAATAACTGCAACTCTATCTACATAGGACAAACAGAACAGCTATTAAAGAACAAAATTAATCAACACAAGTACTCAATTAAAATTAATAATTTATCTCCGACCAATAAAAAAACTGCACTGACTGACCACGCCAATGAATCGCTACATAAATTCAATTTTAATACACCTAAGATCTTACATAAAGAGAATAATCTAAAAAACGTCTATGCTTGGAGATCATTGAAATACAAAAAACCCCAATGCTATTAATTATAGAACTGATATCGATAACCTCAGTTTTATCTATCATAATTTGTTTAAATAACAATGTTATATACTAGAACCAAATATTTTACTCTCATATTCATGCTATTATCTTTAAAAGAAATTTTTCAATTAAATAGATATTTAACCTAATTTAACCCTCTGCCAATGTCACCTGCATTTCCGAACTTTCTACACTTTGGGCATTAACTGATAACTTAAATATGTGAATGGCCTTGCAAGCCCCTTTATCAAATTTCATTTGCATTCTGCGTTCAGAACAGCTAATGCCTTCTGTTTCTTAATTATATCCAAGTATGGATTGTACTTAAACGATTACTGTTTTTATTAATTAATAATTTTGTAATGTAAACCTTGAAAACTGCCGTGAAAGAATTTCCAAAAATCTTTTACTAATCATGTAAGTACACATTTTAAAGGAAAAATTAAATTGTTAGCTAACTATTTTTTTTATTTTCAAAATGTATTAAACTTTTATATTGTAATAAACTTTTAAATTACCGATGAAGCCATCAAAAGTGGCGAAACGTTTAATAATTTTTTAAATTTACTTAACATTTAAATTAAAGTATATTTCACGACTATATGATTTTTATTTATTAGCAAAAATCATACATTCTAAATAATCTTTGACTAATATTCTCCTAAATTACTTTTCAAATTTTACCCACGTCAAATTATAAAAATTTTTAACTACATGTGAACCTGCATTGGAGATCAGGATTCATTGACACTGCTGGTGAAAACCTCCCTATTTCGGCCGTTTTTTTGCCTGGATTCCAACACAACAGCAAATCAACACCTTGACTTCCTGCTGGAGCGGGTATTCGAGACAAAATGCCACACAACCCGAAAATGGCTTCTACCACTTCGTCAACGCCACGTCAGCCCACCTGGAGTTAACTGTTGGTAGATTAAGTAAAATTAATAATCAAATTATAAAGGTAAGCCAACGAATATTTTTCCTTAAAACATGTAAAAAATTTGTTTAATCCCTAAATTTCTACAAACTAAAAACTCACATATCATTTTTCGAAGTATTTATCATAAACGGCAATATTTAGAATTTCAAAACCAAACTGTTATGAAAACTTTAACTGTTTTAATAAAATACAGTTATTTTTACTTGAATAAACTTAAACAAGAACTAAAAACAATTCAAAATCACTTCAATAATTTTACTGATAACAATTTAATCATTAATTTTCTACAAACTAAATTAGTTCAGAATGCAAAATTGAAATCTAAGGTACATGCAAGGTTAACTAATAAAATTAGTTTACTGATTACCAAAAACCTAAAAGTTTCCAAGATAGACAATCCATATAGCACCAATATAGTAAACAACCAAATTAACAATAAAGTAACGATTTCAGATAATACTAATGAATTCATTTATAATATGACTAATGTAAATATTCCCAACAATGTTAAAAATATTTTAAAACTAGGTCCAAAATTTCACTTTTATAATGTGAAAATCAAACTTCCCATAGAAACTATAATATGTAAAATCGAAAATGGTATCACGGATTTAACTCAAACAGACCAAAACTCTATAAGTGCTAATATCTTAACAATTTTAAAAAAGTAAAAACATACATCAAAATTTAACTGTTTTTCAAATACAACACAAAAACGAACTTGTTACAAACATATATGAAACCACAATTTTTTTGAAAAATAAACAAAAACTTGTATTATGAAAAAACTGACTACCATAATAAAATGACAGATTTGTTAAGTGATGAAAACACATACAAAAAGGAATTAAAGAACCCTACATCCATAATAGTTCATTCATATTAGCAAAATTAGAAAAAAGAAATTATAAAGTTTTGCCGTTTGGGGGTTATACACAACCATGGAAGAGCTTTCAAAAACAAAAGAGTTCCCAACTCCGAAGTGGTAGCTTCACTCCCAAAAACCACTCCTAACACGCACTGCGGTGGTTTTTAGCGTTTTTCTCAGAAACCGTTGGTCACACAGAAAATTTTATACTTACTAAAAATGTTCCTCACTGGAAACGCTGCGTTGCGTTTGTTGTTAGTCAGTTACCTCTACATTTGAATTGAATGTTGAAGTGTACTGCATCGCATTTATTGTTTGATGTGAACCGCATCGAACTTCTCGTTGGTGGTTGGGAGTGTTTTATAAGATTTGGAGAAAGGAAATTGCAGTTAGTGATGCATAGTTGCATCTATACCTGAGTTGAATTTTGGAGGCAGTTGGATAGGCTTGCAATGTTGATGTCTACGTTGCAGATACATAAGGGGAAATTGGCGACAAGGGGTGTTGCAAATAGTTATGGAGTAGTATTTGCATGGGCGTTCAAGAATGTTAGTGAAAGAGACAGCTTGTGCTTGGTCCAACAGGGAGGTTGATTGGGGAGTTACGTATTAAACAGGTATATGTTAAAAAGATCTATATAAAATAATACGTTTTTCAGAAGTGAGCAATCGCGCGAGCGTTCGAGCAGTGAGGTCGCATTATCACAGTGTACCGCAAGCCTCGAAATTAATCTTATCGTCAACAATTGAACGATTCGACTATTTTTGTACCAAGTAAGTGAACATAGATTCTTTAGGAAAGTGCACAAATAACACACAGAATGCCTCCCCCACCGGGGTTGAGCATTCAAACAACTGAAGCTCTTAACCTTAATAACAACGTGAAACGCAAAAGCGACCAGCTAACACCACCGGAAAACGAGGTCCTAAAACGTTATTCATGGAACCCAGATGAGTTAATTAAAAAAAACCCATATTACCCTCCCTCAACACAGAATTCGACCGACAATGATACCCCGTCTGGAAGTCAAAACGACGATAATAAATCAAAACAACACAACATACCGCCAATATTTATTCATAGCTCAAACAATCACAAGGAAATAATAGCAGACATAAAACAAATCACAGAAGATAGAGACTTTTCAACATCCTACAGCAGCCAATATCTAAAAGTTAATCTCACATCCCACGATGATTACCGGAAGTTAACTAAATTTTATATGAATAACCAAGTCCAATTTCACACTTTCCAAAATCCCAATGACAAACCACTGTCCGTAGTCATTAAAAACGTCCCCGTTTCATTAACTGAGAGCGAAGTTAAAGAAGAACTTTTAGCCAAAAATTTACCGATAAAAAGTGTAACTCGCCTAATCAACAAAGAAAAACGGCCAATACCAATTTGTGCAGTTATTTTAACAGCAAACGATGTAGCTAAGGAAATATTTAACGTAAAAACTATATTTCATTCAATCGTAACAGTTGAAGTAAGAAAAAAATCGGTTAACATCCCTCAATGCCACAAGTGTCAGAGATATGGGCACACAAAAAACTACTGTGCAGCCAAACCACGCTGTGTAAAATGCAAGGAAGACCATCTACCCAACCAATGTAAGAAAACTCCAAATGTCCCACCAAACTGCGGTGGCGACCACCCACCGAGTTACAGAGGATGCCGCCATCATATAGAACTCCAAAAACAGCGCATGGTAACAAAAACCCCAAGAAACTTTCCCCGACAAGCATTCACGACTCCAAATTTATCATACAGTCAAGTGACACAATCTAACTCCAATCTAAATAACCAAACAAACGAATCAGCCCCACAACTTTCTCCTCTTAACCACGATGGAATACTACAGCTCCTCAAAGAATTAATTACTCCCTTCATACCCCTCATTAAATCCTTTATATTATCACATATTCTCCCAAACATTCTCAATGGCTAACTTACATCAAATTCATAAGCTCACAATCCTCAACTGGAACGCTAATGGCATAAAATCCCAAAGACCAATCTTCATTTCCTTTTTAGCAAGATACAATGTAGATATTGCGTGTATCACCGAGACTCACTTAGCAGAAGGTGAAATATTTAGACTCAATGGTTATAAAATCTTTTGCCAAGACAGACCAACTGGATCTGCATGGGGAGGGGTTGCCATCGCTATCAAACGACAACTAAAATACACCACACCAATAGAAGTACCCGTCAGCAACCTAGAAGCAATATCTATTATTATCAGCACTGCTAATATAAACACTATTAAAATTTCGGCAGTCTATAAGCAACCCAACAAGAGACTAATAGAAAATGATGTACATAGCCTATTCAACAATATGGAACCAACTCTAGTTATAGGGGACTTAAACAGCAAAAGTACAGTGTGGGGATGCCGCGCAAACAACCCGAATGGAAAAAAATTAAATTAAATAGCAGCAAAACACCAAATACATGTCTCTGCTCCAAGCGAGTACACATACTATTCATATAGAGATGACCAACAGCCAGACATACTGGATATTATGTTAACCAAAAATTTCCATAAGCCCATTCAACAAGAAGTAATCTCCGAACTGAATTCAGACCATCTACCCGTGTTAATCACATTTTCTTCTACCCCATCCTACAGACCACCAGTTCCTAGGATGATAAAAGGATACGTCAACTGGGAACAATTCCAGGAGAATGTAGATGCACAACTACACAATCCATCTCAAATTACAAGCATTCAAGAAATTGATCAACATATAGAGACGTTCTCAAAAACAATTGACTACTCTATACAAGCTGCAACCAAACCCTACAAAACTAGAAAAACGAACAACCCGAATATTCCGCCATCGTACATACTCGCATTAATTAAGCAAAAAAGCAGAATCAGAAGACAATGGCAGAGGAACAAAGATCGTATACTAAAAAACCAACTAAACAACCTAAGCCACCAAATACGACGCGAAATTGACAAGTACAGAATTTACATATATAAAAAGAACCTTGAAAACATTGAACCAAGCAGCTCAAATCTATGGAAAGCCACTAAGACTATCACCCAAAAAACAGAAACAATCCCGACCATAACAACGCCGAATGGCACTTACAGCACTGATGAAGATAAATGCAGTCTATTTGCTAGCCACTTAGAACTTACTTTTACGCCGACCGTCTCCGATGAAAACAGACCTCACACTCATCGAGCAACTACATATGTGGAAACCCATCAGCCAGTAGTAGATGATTTTGATCAACCTACGTCGCCACAAGAACTGAAAGGATATATTCAACTACTACCACTAAAGAAAGCCCCAGGTCCGGATCTAATCCCCAACGTCGCTCTCAGAAACTTAAGCAAAAAAGCAATAGTCTTCCTGGTCATACTCTTTAATGCATGTTTGAGAATGAGCTACTTTCCCAACAAATGGAAACATGCCCACATACTCATGTTTCCTAAGCCAGGAAAAAACAAAGCAGACTGCAGCTCCTACAGACCTATAAGCCTACTCCCGACCCTATCCAAGCTACTAGAAAGAGTTGTCCTTACACGTGTTAACCAAACGCTGGAAGAACACCACATACTACCATTAATCCAATTTGGCTTCCGAGCAGGCCACTCAGCAGTTCAACAATTGCAAAGAATTGTGGAAATAATTGAGAGAGGGTACGAAGAAAAACGTTACACAGTAGCAGCTTTCTTGGACATCACCCAAGCCTTTGATAAGGTTTGGTTAGACGGACTAAAATTTAAACTTCTACACTTACCACTTCCCCATTACTTGAACGGTATCATCTTCTCGTTCCTGGACAACAGATCCTTCGCAGTTCGAATTAACAATGCTATTTCACCTACTAAGAACATACATGCGGGAGTGCCGCAAGGTAGTGTCCTTGGCCCCACATTATTTAATATCTTCATACATGACCTGCCCAACCCACAGCAAAGTAAACTGGCATTATTCGCTGATGATACCGCCATATTCACCCAGGATGAGGACCTGCATACAGCTATCAATTCTCTGCAAACAGCCATTAATTCGTTAAATAAATGGTACAACAAATGGTGTATTTCCTTAAATCCAGCCAAGTGTACAACCAAAGTGTTTACCCTTAAACGCATAAAGGAACACCCCAGCATTCAACTAAATGGAAAAGTCATCCCCTGGAATCCCAAAGGAGAGGCCACTAAATATCTTGGAGTGTATCTGGACACCAGACTGACTTGGGGCAGGCACGTGAACAACAAGCTCAATCTAGGGTACAGCAGACTGAAATTACTATACCCACTGATCAACCGTAATACACCCCTACGCAACGAATGTACAGTCCTACTCTACAAAACACTTCTAAGGCCGATCGTAACTTATGCTTGTCCGGTATGGAGCACAACCTCGAAAACAAACTTAAAAAAGCTTCAAGTTTTTCAGAACAAGATTTTGAGAATATCAGTCAATGCCCACTGGTTTATCAGCAACAAACAGATACACAACGAACTATGTGTAGAACGCATACAGCAGTATATCAAACGGCTCACAAAAAAGTTTTTCGATTACTTAAGTCACACTAATAACAATGTAATACACCACGAACTGGGCCAAAAGAACTTGCATACTCGATTAAAAAGAAAATTACCCCAAGACCTAACATCAGACTCGGAGGACAACAGCAGTGAGTGAATGTAAACATCCTAAGTAGTGAGTGAACCGGTAACCCTGGTGTAAGTGTGCGCCTAGTGTCGAGGAAACATGCACCCCCAAAGACAATACACAGAAATAAAACATTTGTAACTTCAACATAATCATGTATAACACTGTAAGGTGTTGAGCTGATTAACTGTTAATAATAATAAAAAAAAAGAAGTGAGCAAATAACATCCTTGATAGAAATACTTGCCTTTGTTGACGTTTGAAATAAGTGTAACAGTTACAATTTTGACTGATTTTTCATTTTTAATAATTATGACATTGACAGTTGTTGAACGGTATTTTTTTTAAATAGTCACATAATACTAATCGACTATCAAGTTTAATAATTCTGATAAAGCAAGAACCTAACCTGATGTGAGAGTCATTGTTCTACGAGAGCTAGCAAAAGAAATAAACTCAATAGAAAACCTCTTCATAAATAGGGCATATCTTTTAAATAGGTTGATATAAACAGCAATTTATTTCAATCTAAAATATAACATACAAGCTTATACAGTCTTTGCTTTACCCGAAATGGTAAAATTAAATAAACTAAACACCATAAGAGGGTAGGAGCATAGCAATGTATTATAATGTCTTTTCTAATTGCGTTTTATTTGAATTTTTGATTTCTTAATTTTTATCTGTCTGATTCTATATGTAAGACCGAATCGTTAGCCGTAGCAATTTTGTTTACTCCATAGTAGAAAGAGGCGAGAAACCCCCTCCACTTTTTATTTGATTCGCGGATTCGCGGTTTAATTCGCGGTTTTATTCGCGGATTTCGCGGTTTTAATTCACGGTTTTACTTTCGCGGTTTGATCTAATTAATTTTCGCGGATTGATCTAATTAATTTCGCGGTTTGATCTAATTAATTTTCACATGTGCTACTGAATAAATTACGCATTAGCTTCCGATTAAAATTACGCGTCGGACTTCGGCGGCCATCTTGGATTTCTGGCGGGAATATTTGAAATTTGAATTTTTTTCCGATTTTTTTCTAAGTTCAATTTTTTGAATTTAAATCTCCCGGGGTGTCGGCCATCTTGGTGCGCGCGCACTTCTCACGGCGGTTGTTTTTAATTTTGAATTTTCGCGGAAATATTTGAAATTCAAACTGGTAGATCTATCTCGCTCTTCGAAGCTGCTGTCTCTCTCTTGCATTCACTCGCGGAAATATTTAAATTTAAAAAAATCTCTGGACGAGCGGGATTCGAACCCTAGTTTTCTTGGCAGCAGCCTTAGCACCTTACCGCTGCGCTATCGAGGTCTGTTGAACATATAGGAATTGAACAAGACGTCATTTAGCAGCTCTGCCGTCACACCGTTCGAGTTGAAACAAACTATTTTTCCAAAAATTTATATTATGAGAATAGGGAATGTTTAACATATTGTGTTTACAGGCAGACACAATTTTAAAAAAATATATATTTGTAACAGCTTTGCTAGAAATAATTTTATAATTTACAATATCCTCGTTGCTCCACCCTACTGGAAATTTCCATTCACCTGCGCATAATTTGAAAAGTTAGAATATGGTTAATTTTACGGTTCTATGTGTAATTACAAAAGACATTTTAGCCTCGATGCAAACTTTCTATTTTGTCATCCTCAAATGGGCTAACAGGTAAATTAATCGTTCGCAGAAAATTTGAAAAGCTAGAAATAATTACTTTATTTTTATAATCTGCTCCATCAGATCGGTGGCTATAGAAATAATTACTTTTTTGCACTACTAGTCTCAGAACGCACCGTTATTGGCCTATCTTTAGGTCGTGAAGTTGATTTTCTCCACCAAGGGAGAGAAAGTAAAATAAACAATTTTCACCGTGGTAACTAATAAATTGCTAAGTTACCAAATATGACTATTTTAATTTTGACGTTTTAAAGAGCTGTATTGTCAGGTTGACAGTTAAAATATTTTCGAAATTTGTTGGGAATTTAGGTATTAAGCCGTTTGGTACTGCAAAAAATAGTATATACACCACGGTAGCGAATCGTCTTATAACCTTCGCGCTTAAGATACTTGGCGCTGCGCGCTCAGTATCTAATATGCGCTCAGGTTATAATACTGCGCTTCGCTACCTTGATGTATAATATACTATTATTTTATATAGCGAAATCATAATTACGCGACGGCTATTTTTAAATTTTAGCGCTAATATATGAGTGACTTAACAAATATTTGTCCGTTATTTTAATTTTTAAAAAAGCTTCCTGCGATGTCCCATGGCTGGAGTCGAACCAGCGATCACAGCAAAAAATTTCCATTAAACGATGCTAGTTGCAGTTTAAAAAGGACAGACCAGATCTAAAAGAACACGAGTTGATGTCGAGACTAGAGAGAGATCCGGCAACAATGTACCTATTCAGAAAATATAACCTTAAACTGAAAACAACCTAACCTAGCAGAAAAAGTGTCAGTTTGCATTAGGGAGTTTAGTTGCCGCAGATATACTGCCAACAAAATTACTAGATGGTCATAGCCTCACCTGACCCAAAAAGATCGTGAACGGCTTATAGTAGCAAGTATTGGAGAAGGCTTGACTAATTAAAAATATAAGTCAAACCATTTTTTCTTGTAAAAAATTTACGAAAATACGTCTGTGTTGACGACAAATGAAAATAAATTTGAATAAAAACACGCAAAATTTACGAAAAGACGTAAGTGTTGGCGACAAATTAAAATAAATTTGAATAAAAGCACGCAAAATTACGAAAATACGTAGAAAATTTATAAAAATCGGCATCTTGTCACATTAAATTCTGCAAAAACGACAAAAAACAATATTTTTATACAACTTCCATCGAAAAAATAGTAAAATTTTACGAAAATACGTCTGTGTTGACGACAAATGAAAATAAATTTGAATAAAAACACGCAAAATTTACGAAAAGACGTAAGTGTTGGCGACAAATTAAAATAAATTTGAATAAAAGCACGCAAAATTACGAAAATACGTAGAAAATTTATAGAAATCGGCATCTTGTCACATTAAATTCTGCAAAAACGACAAAAAACAATATTTTTATACAACTTTGATTGAAAAATAGTAAAATTTTACGAAAATACGTCTGTGTTGATGACAAATGAAAATAAATTTGAATAGAAACACGCAAAAATTACGAAAAGACGTATGTGTTGACCCCCAAAGTAACAAAAATTTGAATAAAATCACGCAATCATGCAGCATCTCACATAAATTTTCGCAAATATCGACATCATGTCACAGAAATTATACAAAAACTGTCATCACGTCACTTGAAATTATACAAAATACGATATTTTTATTCAACACACGATGAAAATTGAACAAAAATTACGCAATCACACATCATATCACATAAATTTACACAAAAATCGACATCATGTCACATAAATTATACAAAAACTGGCATCATATCACTTGAAATTATACAAAAAACGATATTTTATTCAACACACGATGAAAATTGAACAAAAATCACGCAATTACAAGCCATCCCACATAAATTTTCACAAAAATCGACATCATGTTACATAAACTATGCATAATTTTGCAAATGTTTTACACTTTTTATAAAATGCATCGCTCAAAATTAAAAGAAATAGCAATTTCGTTGAAAAATTTGCAAATGTTTTACACTTTTCTATAAAATGTATCGCCCAAAATTAAAAGAAATCACAATTTTTTAAATTATATCACGCCATTATGAAATCGTAGATTGATTTTCACAAAAATCGATATCATGTTACATAAACTATGCATAATTTTGCAAATGTTTTACACTTTTTATAAAATGCATCGCTCAAAATTAAAAGAAATAGCAATTTCGTTGAAAAATTTGCAAATGTTTTACACTTTTTTATAAAATGTATCGCACAAAATTAAAAGAAATCACAATTTTCTAAATTATATCACGCCATTATGAAATCGTAGATTGATTTTTTTGAAATTTTACACTTTGTAACTGTAAAATAACTGCAAATACTAATATTTTAGCTTTAGACTTTGTAATTATTGCAGATTCGAGAAAAAACAAAGCAGAGTGGAAATAAAAAACACAAACACTTTGTAATAAACAAATATATTGTTCTTATTTCGTATAATACTTAATAATATAAATATAAATGTACAGCAGAATGTCTTATTTCTAAAATGTCGCTAGCAATTTACAAAACTGTAGTTTGAGGTGCACGACATTTCAAATTAAAAAGACTGCAAGTAATAAAATCAGAATTTCATTGTGTAATTTTAAAGTTTAAGATGCACCCAATCTAGAATTCCCTTCGTTTTTGGTGTTGATGACATCTGCCTTAGAGGCGTTTTTCTAACGGCCCTTTTTTGGAGGCGTTTCCTTATCGGCGTTCTTCTGACTGAACCTTTTTGATGTGGACTTGGATGAGTAGCTGGTGTTTTTAATTTATATTCTAAATCGGACTCGCAGTTATCAGTTTCCATTTCGGTTTTTCCTGTAGTACCAGTCGGGGTTGGCTTCTTTTGCTGTTTAGGTTTAGCTAGCAGCACATTAGCAACGTTAAGGTCTTTGATGTAATCAGCAAACTGTAGGCGTCCGGGTGGATTAATAGTTTTTCGAGGCCGCAGAGTGTCGTGAATTAAATCGACTATGTTAGACGCCGGTAAAATTTCACCCTTTATAGTAACGGTACCCTTGTGATCCCAGCTCACATCGCTTGAGGTACTCAAAATGCGTAGGAAAACTTCAGCTTTTTTCTTAAAAGTTTTGGGAAGTGTAGATAAAATAAAGGCATTTGATAGGTTGTCACTGGTTGTTTCAATAGGTATTTTGATTGGCTGCCGCGCCTGGTTTGTGAAATGAAGGAATCGTTGTAAAACCTGATTGTACTGGATCCATTTATCGTGATCAGTTAATTTGGACTTTAAAACTTTTTGCATTTCGTCATCAAGCTGTGATAATATATTTTTCTCCGCATCATCGCCAGACTTAAGACGTTGGACAAATTCCGGCGATACAATCAACATCTTCCGCTCTTTGTCCATTTTAGTCGAAAAGGAGCTCAGTGGTTTGTTCTGGTAGAGCCGTCGTGAATAAACTACCTTAAAATCAAGACTTTCATAATAAATATATAAAAAATATGCCAGGTACGGGAATCGAACCCGTATTCTCTCTCGAGTACAGAGCTTGAATCTGACGCCTTAACCATTCGGCCAACCTGACTCCCTATATAAACGAGCACTCTCTGCATAATTAAGAAAACATATAGTTCAAAAGTCTTCTATTTGCAATTTCATACAATATTTCATATAAATTAAGCCATGTACAAATTTCTAAATCGGTTTTGATATATATTTTCTCGAAAGACGTGACCCTCAGCTGCCGTTTTATTATTTGTCGTGATGCGTCATCGCTGAATTTTACAAGAGCCAACCTGTCTGCTGTGTGACGTATGCAATGTCTCCATCCCTTTTTATTTTAAAATTCTATAAAACCAGAGGCCCGACTGCTGCTGCACTAACACGTTTTAAACCATTGTACTCTGTTACCTGATGCGGCAGCAGTTTGGACCTCTGATTTTATAGAATTTTAAAATAAAAAGGTATGGAAACACTGCGTGCGTCACATCGCAGACAGGATGGCACTTGTAAAATTCAGCGATGACGCATCACGACAAATAATAAAACGGCAGCTGAGGATCACGTCTTTCGAGAAAATATATATCAAAACCGATTTAGAAATTTGTACATGGCTTAATTTATATGAAATATTGTATGAAACTAGCTGAAACCCGCGGCATATGCCGCACTTAAAATGTAGGACGGATTTAATAACTTTTGTTTCACTAAATAAAGTTTTAAAAACACGCTAGAGATTGGCAGTAAGGAAAAGTTAAAAAATATATATTTTTAAATGGAAAGTCTCTGGAAAGGAAACGCTCGCCTCTGGAAAGCGTTTTATGGACATTTTTGGATAGCCTCCGGGCAACTTTCTTTCATATTGGATACCGCCAATACTGTTGAATTGAATAGTGTCTTCTTTTTTCTGTTCAGTATTAAATGGTACATGCAGGGGTGCCAGATCTCACGATTTATCGTGAGTTCTCACGATTTCATTGCAAATCTCACGATAAGGACTATTTATCTCACGATTTTTGTATCAATTCTAATTAAAATAATTGTATAAAAAATTGTAACACTAAATGATTAAATAGAAAAAATGTGTGTTAGTCTTAATACATGATTTAATGTATGCTGTCACTGATTTTATCATTTCCCGCATTATCATCAAATACTGCTGCTATCTATGGTTCACATAAAGAAGTCGCAAGTTGCGGTTGAAAGCGGATTTAAATGTTCTTTCAAGAAATAGGTATTTACATAATTTCAAGATAAGCACAGATTTAATTTAAAAAAATTAATAGTCAAGTACTTTATCCCTCCAAACCAGTCATCCCGGACACAGTTTCTTCAGATTGTGAGTAGTCGAACAATTTTTTTTCTGTATACATACTTAGGTCTATGTATATGTACTATATTCTATGTAGCCATATTTTTATTTTTAGAATTCATGTGTTATTTCTATTATAAAATATTTAGTTCATTTAACATTTACTTTATATTAATTTAATTTTTTTATTTATGGCAATTATTTAAAATGTTTATAATTCTCTTGCAGTCATTTATGTATGTACAACCTATGTACTCAATGTTTAATAAATCTGCAGCATATATTCCATATTTTATTAATTTTAAAATAGCTTTTTTTTAAATTTGCATCCATAGTTTCAAATCTCATCCATTTCCGAAATCTCACGATTTTTTCCGACGAAGTTAACGAATTCAGATTGACACGATCTGGCACCCCTGGGTACATGGTACAGTACAGGCAAGCATGAAAGATAAGTGATACAATGTTGAGGTAAGATAAATTTTAGCTTAAATAATTATACTTTTTAAGCTAAAATTTATCTTACCTCAACATTGTATCACTTATCTTTCATGCTTGCCTGTACTGTACCATGTACCCAGGGGTGCCAGATCGTGTCAAGCTGAATTCGTTAACTTCGTCGGAAAAAATCGTGAGATTTCGGAAATGGATGAGATTTGAAACTATGGATGCAAATTTAAAAAAAAGCTATTTTAAAATTAATAAAATATGGAATATATGCTGCAGATTTATTAAACATTGAGTACATAGGTTGTACATACATAAATGACTGCAAGAGAATTATAAACATTTTAAATAATTGCCATAAATAAAAAAATTAAATTAATATAAAGTAAATGTTAAATGAACTAAATATTTTATAATAGAAATAACACATGAATTCTAAAAATAAAAATATGGCTACATAGAATATAGTACATATACATAGACCTAAGTATGTATACAGAAAAAAAATTGTTCGACTACTCACAATCTGAAGAAACTGTGTCCGGGATGACTGGTTTGGAGGGATAAAGTACTTGACTATTAATTTTTTTAAATTAAATCTGTGCTTATCTTGAAATTATGTAAATACCTATTTCTTGAAAGAACATTTAAATCCGCTTTCAACCGCAACTTGCGACTTCTTTATGTGAACCATAGATAGCAGCAGTATTTGATGATAATGCGGGAAATGATAAAATCAGTGACAGCATACATTAAATCATGTATTAAGACTAACACACATTTTTTCTATTTAATTATTTAGTGTTACAATTTTTTATACAATTATTTTAATTAGAATTGATACAAAAATCGTGAGATAAATAGTCCTTATCGTGAGATTTGCAATGAAATCGTGAGAACTCACGATAAATCGTGAGATCTGGCACCCCTGCATGTACCATTTAATACTGAACAGAAAAAAGAAGACACTATTCAATTCAACAGTATTGGCGGTATCCAATATGAAAGAAAGTTGCCCGGAGGCTATCCAAAAATGTCCATAAAACGCTTTCCAGAGGCGAGCGTTTCCTTTCCAGAGACTTTCCATTTAAAAATATATATTTTTTAACTTTTCCTTACTGCCAATCTCTAGCGTGTTTTTAAAACTTTATTTAGTGAAACAAAAGTTATTAAATCCGTCCTACATTTTAAGTGCGGCATATGCCGCGGGTTTCAGCTAGTTTCATACAATATTTCATATAAATTAAGCCATGTACAAATTTCTAAATCGGTTTTGATATATATTTTCTCGAAAGACGTGATCCTCAGCTGCCGTTTTATTATTTGTCGTGATGCGTCATCGCTGAATTTTACAAGTGCCATCCTGTCTGCGATGTGACGCACGCAGTGTTTCCATACCTTTTTATTTTAAAATTCTATAAAATCAGAGGTCCAAACTGCTGCCGCATCAGGTAACAGAGTACAATGGTTTAAAACGTGTTAGTGCAGCAGCAGTCGGGCCTCTGGTTTTATAGAATTTTAAAATAAAAAGGGATGGAGACATTGCATACGTCACACAGCAGACAGGTTGGCTCTTGTAAAATTCAGCGATGACGCATCACGACAAATAATAAAACGGCAGCTGAGGGTCACGTCTTTCGAGAAAATATATATCAAAACCGATTTAGAAATTTGTACATGGCTTAATTTATATGAAATATTGTATGAAATTGCAAATAGAAGACTTTTGAACTATATGTTTTCTTAATTATGCAGAGAGTGCTCGTTTATATAGGGAGTCAGGTTGGCCGAATGGTTAAGGCGTCAGATTCAAGCTCTGTACTCGAGAGAGAATACGGGTTCGATTCCCGTACCTGGCATATTTTTTATATATTTATTATGAAAGTCTTGATTTTAAGGTAGTTTATTCACGACGGCTCTACCAGAACAAACCACTGAGCTCCTTTTCGACTAAAATGGACAAAGAGCGGAAGATGTTGATTGTATCGCCGGAATTTGTCCAACGTCTTAAGTCTGGCGATGATGCGGAGAAAAATATATTATCACAGCTTGATGACGAAATGCAAAAAGTTTTAAAGTCCAAATTAACTGATCACGATAAATGGATCCAGTACAATCAGGTTTTACAACGATTCCTTCATTTCACAAACCAGGCGCGGCAGCCAATCAAAATACCTATTGAAACAACCAGTGACAACCTATCAAATGCCTTTATTTTATCTACACTTCCCAAAACTTTTAAGAAAAAAGCTGAAGTTTTCCTACGCATTTTGAGTACCTCAAGCGATGTGAGCTGGGATCACAAGAGTACCGTTACTATAAAGGGTGAAATTTTACCGGCGTCTAACATAGTCGATTTAATTCACGACACTCTGCGGCCTCGAAAAACTATTAATCCACCCGGACGCCTACAGTTTGCTGATTACATCAAAGACCTTAACGTTGCTAATGTGCTGCTAGCTAAACCTAAACAGCAAAAGAAGCCAACCCCGACTGGTACTACAGGAAAAACCGAAATGGAAACTGATAACTGCGAGTCCGATTTAGAATATAAATTAAAAACACCAGCTACTCATCCAAGTCCACATCAAAAAGGTTCAGTCAGAAGAACGCCGATAAGGAAACGCCTCCAAAAAAGGGCCGTTAGAAAAACGCCTCTAAGGCAGATGTCATCAACACCAAAAACGAAGGGAATTCTAGATTGGGTGCATCTTAAACTTTAAAATTACACAATGAAATTCTGATTTTATTACTTGCAGTCTTTTTAATTTGAAATGTCGTGCACCTCAAACTACAGTTTTGTAAATTGCTAGCGACATTTTAGAAATAAGACATTCTGCTGTACATTTATATTTATATTATTAAGTATTATACGAAATAAGAACAATATATTTGTTTATTACAAAGTGTGTCAGCTTGACACGATCTGGCACCCCTGGGTACATGGTACAGTACAGGCAAGCATGAAAGATAAGTGATACAATGTTGAGGTAAGATAAATTTTAGCTTAAAAAGTATAATTATTTAAAATACTGATTGCTGCTTCAGATGGATTCTAAGTAGTAACGAATATATACTAAGTATATATTTTTACTTTGTAGATCTTCTTCGATGAAGACAAAAACATAACCTCAACTTCTTGCACATGTCCTCGTGGACAAGTTTCATGTCATCATGTTGCTGCACTGGCACTATTTGCCCATTATAATATATCAGTTACAGACCAGGCATGTAGCTACCTCGTGGGAAGGCTTATTCCAGCTTCGTACTTTTAGCTGACCTCAGTGCTTCGCACCTCGGTTGACTAACCCAGCGCTCAGTATGGAGCTCATCCCAGCTTGGAAAGCAATACACATATAGTAAAATCACGGAACCAAACTGTGCATGTCATCAAATATTTAGTTATTAATTTATAGTTACTGTTTGATGACGCGCACCGTTTGGTTCCGTGATTTACCTATAGTTAATCATATTTATTGTAACTATAGGTAAATCACGGAATCAAACGGTAACTTTAAATGAATAACTAAATATTTGATGACGTTCGTCGTTTGTTTCCGTGATATTGCTGTACTATTAATAAGAAATGTTTTATTAGATAGCAGTTATAGTAATGTACAACTATACAATAAGAAAAAATGTCTTATTTAAATAAATAACCAGTTGTTAATTAACACTCTATTTCTATATACTGATAGGTTGTAAATCTGTATAGGCTGCAGCATTATTTACTTTGGGGAAAGGAATCACAATTGCATTTTTCCAACATTTTGGAAAAACATTTTCTGATAAACAGCAGTTCAGTATATGAGTAATAAACGGTAATATGTATGGACAACACAGTTTAATCATATTGATGGTTATACCGTCTATACCCCCTGCATTACTTTTTACACTTCTAATTAAGTTTTGTACTTCCTCAACGTCAACAGTCGTGAAAGAAAGTTTTTCTGATGTAAGTTCGTTATTACGATAAAAATCTAGAAGCATTTGATCAGGAGTGCTGTGAGGTATAGAGTCTACAGAAAAATCATTTACTTCTTGTACATTACTGAGTGTTTCCGGAATAGAATTTTGTTTTTTAATGTTTATATTTATTAAATTTAGCTCCTTCCAAATAGCATTTGTGCCTCCAATCCCAACTTTATGCTCGAAGTAAGCTTTCTTTTCATTTTGAATTGCAAGATTGGTAAAATTCCGCAAACTTTTATAATATTCCCAGGGTTCTTAGATTGTTTATATTTTGATTTTGTCTTATTTTTAAGATTTATCAGTAACTGAACATTATCAGTAAACCAAGGTGCTGGTTTGTTCTTCATTTTAACGGTTATCCACGGGGCATGCAAGTCAAAAATGGATGTAATATAATAATTTAAAATGTTTAATTTAGCATCAATATCCCGCTCATAAAACAATTGATGTAGAGGTAACTTCTGTAGGTCACAGTAAGTCATTAAAATTAAAATATTTAAAATTCCGAAATGTGCGTATAATAGGACTTAGTTTGACGAACTCACCAGTTGATATTTTGCAAAAAACTGTCTCATGATCGGATAACTCATTTTCACACACCCCTGTTTCACTAATGCAGCTGGTATCCGATGTAATTAGGAGATCTATCAAAGTAATGCTATTTCCAGATATTCGAGTAGGCTCTGTAATAATTTGTTTTAAACATAATGTATTTAACATATAATTTAAGTATTGCGTAACCGAACCAGAAAAATCCAACACGTTTATATTAAAATCACCCAAACAAATAACCCTATCTGAAGCCTCAGTATACAAACAAATGGATTCTTCAACCTCATCTACAAAAACTATATAATTAAATTGAGGTGGTTTATACACAACCCCGAAAACATAACTTTCATTATTGATTTTTAATGACAGCCACAATTGCTCAATATTATCATTTGTTTGAATAATTTTTACATTCAAGTGATTCTTTACATAAATTGCAACTCCACCCCCTCGAGCGTCTCGATCTTTCCGGAAAATGTTATATTTCGAATGAGAAAGGGTAATATCAGATTTTAACCACGTTTCTGATAATGCTAAAATATCATATCCCTTTTGTTCAAGTAAATAGTTTATGGTATAAGTTTTTTAATGCTGCGGCGCACAAATTTTATAATAATTGGACGGTGAGTTCCCTCTTTCGATCCAAGGCGATGGCAGATGTCGATATCATTTTCGGCAAGGTTAATACCTAACTTTTCGTGGCATAAATTGCGCACTACTTCACTGGTATTTTCATTCGGTTTTTGCGGAACGCCGAATATTCTTAAACTATTTACACGGCTGTATTGTTCATGTGCGTTCATTGTATCTTCCGTTTCGGCTTTCAGTTTTTCGAGTTGCATTTCCAAAGATGAGATTTTGTGCTCGTACTTTTCCACTATTTTATCAACCTCGGTTTCCAGGGAAGCGTTGATGATCGAAGTAAGCTTCTTTGTTAATGCATCGAAATCTAACAGTTTTTCAACTACCCTCTCTGCAATCGCTTTGACATCAATAGCTTATACTTCAAAGTGACCCTGCAGAAGAGAGAAGCAATAAGATTGTACGTACAAGTTTATTCAAAACTACTTACCTCACATAACCGTGAAGAATCAGTGGGAGTCCAATTTAGACCATTGTTGCAAATTTTTGGGAAATCTGAACAACGCTAATGCCTTACCTTGCTTTGTACTACAATTATCTGATGCACAGTAGACCATTTAACAGAATTAATACTTGTAGCAACTGCTAGAAGAAACGAAAGGCGACGCATACAATTTTCAGAAATATAGGTTATGTTGTTAAGTAAGATGTAACGGACACGCCTTTATAGCGTTTGAGTACGGCTTAGGTTGTGGGAACGTTCAATAAGCAGATATGAAAATTAACCAAAGTGGACTTGCCTTCGAAGCTGAGTCAATAGTTTTAAAAAACACAACAAATATGCATAATAAATAATTGTTTTCTGTGATAATATCGCTATTAAAAGTTGAGGGAAGTTTGTTTACAAAAATCCGAAAATAGAAATGGTGGAACGCAACCATAGTACTTTTAGTTGTGTAAACACGGCTTTTAGTCTTCTGCATTATTATAAGTGATTGCAAATAGAAGACTTTTAAACTATATGTTTTCTTAATTATGCAGAGAGTGCTCGTTTATATAGGGAGTCAGGTTGGCCGAATGGTTAAGGCGTCAGATTCAACCTCTGATCTCGAGAGAGAATACGGGTTCGATTCTCGTACCTGGCATATTTTTTATATATTTATTATGAAAGTCTTGATTTTAAGGTAGTTTATTCACGACGGCTCTACCAGAACAAACGACTGAGCTCCTTTTCGACTAAAATGGACAAAGAGCGGAAGATGTTGATTGTATCGCCGGAATTTGTCCAACGTCTTAAGTCTGGCAATGATGCGGAGAAAAATATATTATCACAGCTTGATGACGAAATGCAAAAAGTTTTAAAGTCCAAATTAACTGATCACGATAAATGGATCCAGTACAATCAGGTTTTACAACGATTCCTTCATTTCACAAACCAGGCGCGGCAGCCAATCAAAATACCTATTGAAACAACCAGTGACAGCCTATCAAATGCCTTTATTTTATCTACACTTCCCAAAACTTTTAAGAAAAAAGCTGAAGTTTTCCTACGCATTTTGAGTACCTCAAGCGATGTGAGCTGGGATCACAAGAGTACCGTTACTATAAAGGGTGAAATTTTACCGGCGTCTAACATAGTCGATTTAATTCACGACACTCTGCGGCCTCGAAAAACTATTAATCCACCCGGACGCCTACAGTTTGCTGATTACATCAAAGACCTTAACGTTGCTAATGTGCTGCTAGCTAAACCTAAACAGCAAAAGAAGCCAACCCCGACTGGTACTACAGGAAAAACCGAAATGGAAACTGATAACTGCGAGTCCGATTTAGAATATAAATTAAAAACACCAGCTACTCATCCAAGTCCACATCAAAAAGGTTCAGTCAGAAGAACGCCGATAAGGAAACGCCTCCAAAAAAGGGCCGTTAGAAAAACGCCTCTAAGGCAGATGTCATCAACACCAAAAACGAAGGGAATTCTAGATTGGGTGCATCTTAAACTTTAAAATTACACAATGAAATTCTGATTTTATTACTTGCAGTCTTTTTAATTTGAAATGTCGTGCACCTCAAACTACAGTTTTGTAAATTGCTAGCCACTTTTTAGAAATAAGACATTCTGCTGTACATTTATATTTATATTATTAAGTATTATACGAAATAAGAACAATATATTTGTTTATTACAAAGTGTTTGTGTTTTTTATTTCTACTCTGCTTTGTTTTTTCTCGAATCTGCAATAATTACAAAGTCTAAAGCTAAAATATTAGTATTTGCAGTTATTTTACAGTTACAAAGTGTAAAATTTCAAAAAAATCAATCTACGATTTCATAATGGCGTGATATAATTTAGAAAATTGTGATTTCTTTTAATTTTGTGCGATACATTTTATAAAAAAGTGTAAAACATTTGCAAATTTTTCAACGAAATTGCTATTTCTTTTAATTTTGAGCGATGCATTTTATAAAAAGTGTAAAACATTTGCAAAATTATGCATAGTTTATGTAACATGATATCGATTTTTGTGAAAATCAATCTACGATTTCATAATGGCGTGATATAATTTAAAAAATTGTGATTTCTTTTAATTTTGGGCGATACATTTTATAGAAAAGTGTAAAACATTTGCAAATTTTTCAACGAAATTGCTATTTCTTTTAATTTTGAGCGAGGCATTTTATAAAAAGTGTAAAACATTTGCAAAATTATGCATAGTTTATGTAACATGATGTCGATTTTTGTGAAAATTTATGTGGGATGGCTTGTAATTGCGTGATTTTTGTTCAATTTTCATCGTGTGTTGAATAAAATATCGTTTTTTGTATAATTTCAAGTGATATGATACCAGTTTTTGTATAATTTATGTGACATGATGTCGATTTTTGTGTAAATTTATGTGATATGATGTGTGATTGCGTGATTTTTGTTCAATTTTCATCGTGTGTTGAATAAAAATATCGTATTTTGTATAATTTCAAGTGACGTGATGACAGTTTTTGTATAATTTATGTGACATGATGTCGATATTTGCGAAAATTTATGTGAGATGCTGCATGATTGCGTGATTTTATTCAAATTTTTGTTACTTTGGGGGTCAACACATACGTCTTTTCGTAATTTTTGCGTGTTTCTATTCAAATTTATTTTCATTTGTCATCAACACAGACGTATTTTCGTAAAATTTTACTATTTTTCAATCAAAGTTGTATAAAAATATTGTTTTTTGTCGTTTTTGCAGAATTTAATGTGACAAGATGCCGATTTTTATAAATTTTCATGGGAGATGCTGTCGAAATGCTTTGGAAATTGCATGTGTTTATTCAAATATTAGTAATTGAAGCTATTTTTCACATACAAAGTATCGAAAAATCATATAAATTGAACTACGATTTCATAATTGTGTGATGTACTTTAAAAAATTACGGTTTATTTGTTAAACGTTTGCAAAATTATGCTTAGAAATAACTCTTAAAACTTTTTTACGTCATTTTTCGTTACTATAAAGTCGCTTTGTAAAGATTTTCAACGAAATTGTGCGTTTTTATTCAAATTTATTTTAATTTGTCGCCAACACTTACGTCTTTTCGTAAATTTTGCGTGTTTTTATTCAAATGTATTTTCATTTGTCGTCAACACAGACGTATTTTCGTAAAATTTTACTATTTTTTCGATGAAAGTTGTATAAAAATATTGTTTTTTGTCGTTTTTGCAGAATTTAATGTGACAAGATGCCGATTTTTATAAATTTTCTACATATTTTTCGTAATTTTGCGTGCTTTTATTCAAATTTATTATAATTTGTCGCCAACACTTACGTCTTTTCGTAAATTTTTTACAAGAAAAAATGGTTTGACCTATATTTTTAATTAGTCAAGCCTTCTCCAATACTTGCTACTATAAGCCGTTCACGATCTTTTTGGGTCAGGTGAGGCTATGACTATCTAGTAATTTTGTTGGCAGTACCTCTGCGGCAACTAAACTCCCTAATGCAAACTGACACTTTTTCTGCTAGGTTAGGTTGTTTTCAGTTTAAGGTTATATTTTCTGAATAGGTACATTGTTGCCGGATCTCTCTCTAGTCTCGACATCAACTCGTGTTCTTTTAGATCTGGTCTGTCCTTTTTAAACTGCAACTAGCATCGTTTAATGGAAATTTTTTGCTGTGATCGCTGGTTCGACTCCAGCCATGGGACATCGCAGGAAGCTTTTTTAAAAATTAAAATAACGGACAAATATTTGTTAAGTCACTCATATATTAGCGCTAAAATAAAGTAATTATTTCTAGCTTTTCAAATTTTCTGCGAACGATTAATTTACCTGTTAGCCCATTTGAGGATGACAAAATAGAAAGTTCGCATCGAGGCTATAATGTCTTTTGTAATTACACATAGAACCGTAAAATTAACCATATTCTAACTTTTCAAATTATGCGCAGGTGAATGGAAATTTCCAGTAGGGTGGAGCAACGAGGATATTGTAAATTATAAAATTATTTCTAGCAAAGCTGTTACAAATATAATTTTTTTAAAAATTGTGTCTGCCTGTAAACACAATATGTTAAACATTCCCTATTCTCATAATATAAATTTTTGAAAAATAGTTTGTTTCAACTCGAACGGTGTGACGGCAGAGCTGCGAAATGACGTCTTGTTCAATTCCTATATGTTCAACAGACCTCGATAGCGCAGAGGTAAGGTGCTAAGGCTGCTGCCAATAAAACTAGGGTTCGAATCCCGCTCGTCCAGAGATTTTTTTAAATTTAAATATTTCCGCGAGTGAATGCAAGAGAGAAACAGCAGCTTCGAAGAGCGAGATAGATCTACCAGTTTACCAAATTCAAAATTAAAAACAACCGCCGTGAGAAGTGCGCGCGCACCAAGATGGCCGACACCCCGGGAGATTTAAATTCAAAAAATTGAACTTAGAAAAAAGTCGGAAAAAAATTCAAATTTCAAATATTCCCGCCAGAAATCCAAGATGGCCGCCGAAGTCCGACGCGTAATTTTAATCGGAAGCTAATGCGTAATTTATTCAGTAGCACGTGTGAAAGTTAATTAGATCAAACCGCGAAATTAATTAGATCAATCCGCGAAAATTAATTAGATCAAACCGCGAAATTAAAACCGTGAATTAAAACCGCGAAATCCGCGAATAAAACCGCGAATTAAACCGCGAATCCGCGAATCAAATAAAAAGTGGAGGGGGTTTCTCGCGTCTTTCTATCCTCCATTACCCATTACCAAGTTATTTACCAAGTTATTTACCAAACCCTCAAGGACAAACCAGTTAAAACAAACGCTTTCTATATACAGGGTGCCCGTTTTTGGAGCTCCACCATGGGGATCTCGGTAACCATAAGAGATACGAGGTCGGTTAAATTGGGGCAAAGTTGCGCAATTTGGAGCTCAATAATATTCCGGTTTAAAATTTCAAAAATTCCGATTACCTCCGGAGATATCCGAAAAAAACCGGAATTTTGGAAATACGTTTTTATTTTTTCCTCGGCTTATTTGGTGACCTAATTCAAAATGAGTGACACTTCGTCGTTGCAACTTTTCCTCCTCTACAACCTGCCGATGTCATATTTGAAATCAGACGTTTCGATTTTCGACAATCATCATCAACTTTGGTTTTTCTTATGGGCACTATCTTGGATTTTCACATTTTTGAATTCAGCTTTGTTTTCTGATTACGGTGATGTATCACATGTTAAGGTTCAGTGTTGCAGTTTGGGTGAAATATCAAAAATTCTGTTTTGCAAAGACTGCCTTGGATATAACATCCATACTTTTGTTTAACAAAGGCATTGTTGACAGTTCGATTTAAGTTGGCTTAACGTCACCTACAGTTACAAAATTAGTATAAATTTATTAACAAAATGCCCTTTTCAAATGAAGAAAAACGAGATATGCTAGAAATTTATTACGCTTCGCATCGAAATGCGCAAGTTACTTCGGAAAGATATTTACAGCGGTATCCAGAAAGACAACAACCAGCTCAAAATTATTTGTTATTCCTTCATAGAAATTTAGCCGAGTTTGGTGCATTTTCTAAGCCTCGAAGACGTGTTCATAGACCAAATGCGAATGAAGTGGAAATTTTACAGGCGGTGAGTAAATTGTTAAAACTTTCTCAAAAATAATAAACGGCAATGAATTGAATTCTTCATTAGATTCAAGATAATCCTTCAACTTCAACAAGGGCTATAGCAGACGAAATTAACGTATCACATCAAGCAGTGTGGAGAGTCTTGAAAAAACATAAATATCGCCCGTTTAAAATTCATATCACCCAAGTCTTGCATCCAGGAGATACTGAACGGAGGGCAGCGTTTTGTAGGAATATCATGGCACGGTTGGAACAAAATCCCCATTTTCTTTCCAACGTGATATTCACGGACGAGTGCAAATTTACCAACTCAGGCATGTTCAATCGTCACAATGAACATGTCTGGTCCACTGAAAATCCACACGAACACCAAGGACGTCGACCACAAGCACGTTTCGGGCTAAATGTATGGGTTGGTTTATTTGGCGGTACGATCATTGGCCCATACATTTACGAAGACAATTTGACCGCAGATGGGTATTTGCACTTTTTAAGGACCTACCTTACGGATTACATCGATGACAACATTTGCCTCAACCGCTTGAATAACCTTTGGTTCCAGCAAGATGGTGCTCCGCCACATAATGCTAGGAGAGTGGCTGATTATTTGTCTGAAATATTTCCGGGTAGAGTCATTTCAAACAGTGGAGACATACGTTGGCCGGCACGTTCACCAGATCTTTCCCCATTAGACTACTATTTATGGGGAACTATGAAAGATCTCATTTATAAATCTGTACCCGCCGATATTAATGAGCTGCGAAGGAAGATCATCACAACTTTAAGGACCAAAATAAGAAGAAGGGACGTTTTAAGATCAATGCAGAATTTAAGAAGACGCATAGAGCTGTGCTTGGAAGTGGAGGGTGAACCCTTCGAGCACCTCTTATAATTTTCTTTATTTACTTGTTTCTCAAAATTTAGTTTTATCCTATGTTGTAAATTTAAAACATAATTTTCTCCTTTTTTATATCCTACTGTCAAATAAATAAATTTCTAGCATATCTCGTTTTTCTTCAGTTGAAAAGAGCATTTTGTTAATAAATTTATACTAATTTTGTAACTGTAGGTGACGTTAAGCCAACTTAAATCGAACTGTCAACAATGCCTTTGTTAAACAAAAGTATGGATGTTATATCCAAGGCAGTCTTTGCAAAACAGAATTTTTGATATTTCACCCAAACTGCAACACTGAACCTTAACATGTGATACATCACCGTAATCAGAAAACAAAGCTGAATTCAAAAATGTGAAAATCCAAGATAGTGCCCATAAGAAAAACCAAAGTTGATGATGATTGTCGAAAATCGAAACGTCTGATTTCAAATATGACATCGGCAGGTTGTAGAGGAGGAAAAGTTGCAACGACGAAGTGTCACTCATTTTGAATTAGGTCACCAAATAAGCCGAGGAAAAAATAAAAACGTATTTCCAAAATTCCGGTTTTTTTCGGATATCTCCGGAGGTAATCGGAATTTTTGAAATTTTAAACCGGCATATTATTGAGCTCCAAATTGCGCAACTTTGCCCCAATTTAACCGACCTCGTATCTCTTATGGTTACCGAGATCCCCATGGTGGAGCTCCAAAAACGGGCACCCTGTATATCGACAGCTTAGTGCAACCAACTCATGTAAATATACGTGTTTGTGGCGTTATATTAAAAACATTTTTTATATAAATTTTTGATGGCAGTTGTATGCTTAGTGATACAAACAAGAAATTGAAAGCGGCACTATGTAGTAACGCCAAAATTGATATTTAATAACTTTTACAGCAAGGACATGTAAATACAATTGTATCTTGAAATGATATGGCTCCTTAGTGTGTTAGCACATGGTGACAATGAACTAGATAGAAATTTTTTCTTAACGGTATGGTACATTACAGCAGTATTTTCTTAATAATTTTGTCCTTACGTGCCCAGTTTTGCAGTCTTTCCGCAGATAAATCAAGTAGTTCAATATCTAAAGAAAACTGTTTATTGCGAGTTATCGGAAAACTATTTTCTGCAGATGATACTTTACAATTTGTATCTGAAAGTGCTTCTGACATATTCTTCCCTATTCAGATTATTAATCCACGCATTTTCATTGCACTGGATAGGCCCACAGGAATTTCAGTTATAAATTATAACTACTACATTATTTTCCTTAAAGGAATTGACGTATTCAGTACTATAATGAAAAAGCTATCAGATTCTCACTTCTGGGATAAAAGTAACAGTCCACGAGGAAAATTTCTTGTAATTACTAAAACAAAAAATGACATGGAGACAATCGGTAAAATTTTGTGGAATTTTGATATCATCAACGTAATTTTTATTTTTTACAATGGTTCTCAGACTATCACTTGTGAAATATACGAGTACTATCATTTTTTTACAAACGATAACTGTGGAAAGACAGCCGCTTTAAATTTTGTGCAATACTGTAACGGAGACGTGAACGTTGGTTTCATAAACGACGTTAAAAAATTAAACGGATATTCCGTGAACATGATTACCCCTGTAGATGTACTTAATATTCGAGATATTAATGTGAGAGCCCTCTACGGAATCGTTCTAAATCTATTATTTTTGATTTGTAGAACCCTTAATACAACCGTTTCGGTTATTGAAGTTAATAATGTAACTTCTATATTGTACGAACATAATACAGACATACCTTTTTACCCTTGTCCAACGCGGGCACTTTATTTCTATAGAAACTATGATTCAACCGACTTTCTTTTTCAGTATCCTTCAGTGTGGATTGTACCCAAAGCAGAGGAAGTGTCGAGCATGGCTCATTTTACCTCAATATTTACTAAAGCAGTTTGGTTTACCCTTCTATTAATCTTTGTGCTAGTTACTTCTAGTTGGTGGTTTCTGGCAAAGTGTAGCGAAAGGGGCAGTACATTTAAAAATATTGGAAACTGCATTTTAATAGTTTTAGCTTTCACATGTGGAAGTTGCAGCAATATGCAACCTAAAAGTACTGCTATACGAATGCTTGCAATATTTCATTTAATTTACTGTATTCACATATGCCTAGTTTTGCAAGCTAATTTAATTAGTACCTTAACTAGGTCTAAGAATGAACGAGGAATATCATCTATAGATGAATTGGCCAATATTGATCTTCCTATCCTGGGCCATGATTACATAGCAGAAGCACTTCAAGGATATTCTTCAGAGCCTGCTTTTATTCAGCTACGAAAAAGGATTATTTCACTGCACTATTTCAATCTAACTGATAACATATTGAAAGTTGCCTATCTCCGAAACTACAGTACCGCTGGACCTTTAAATCTATTAATGCTCTATTCTAAACAGATGTCGTTGCTAGACGTTATAGATCGAAATACAGGGCTGCAACCGGTGGAGTACACCATGTGTTTGAGAAAGGGACATTATTTACTGCCAACTCTAAACAGGCTTATTAGACGCATTATTGAAAGTGGATTTTACGAGAAAATCTTTTCGGATGTTATCGCGAATTTGACATTAAATAATGAGCAGGATAATATCAGAGATAAAATTGTATTAAATGTAAATCACTTTTCTGGGTTATTTATTGGTTGGATTTCTGGGCTGGGATTTGCAACTGCTGCATTTATTGTGGAATTACTACAACATCAATTAAAATATAGGGACCATATTTTGATAGTCGAATTATAAAGAAGTAATTTTTGTTTGCCACTACTTTCAAATGTTCTCTCTAGCTATACCGCTAACATTAGTAAAACTAATAATAGAGCATAAGAAAATGATCGCCAATTACCAATCAGTATTCGAAGTGGGCATGGTAAAGTAGAACAAAATCAGCAACGGTTTCAAAGGAGAACGACACTGCTTTACTGCCTACTCAGCGATAAGCTAGTCTAGTGTACAAGTGTACTGCGGTGGTTTATTATCTAAACCAGAGTTGAATTGCTAAAATTATGTCTGATTAGTTAGACACTAGGAGAAATACAGCAACTTGCAAACTCATACTATCTTGGTGCACCAAAGGAGTGCGCTGAGGCCCATTTTATATCTGTTATACACTGTCGCTGCCACCAGAAACCTAAAAGTTAATTCAAACAAAACAAAATCGTAGCTAAGCGCTGGAGAATGAAGGCGAAGGAAAATAAATCAATACATCTAACTTTCCATGAAGAGATATGATTTCGCAACGGTAGCGTTCAGTAGTTAACAACTTCAGCATCACACCATGGAAAATATAACTTTCTGTATATCTAACACAGGATGACTTCGCAGAATCACTTAGAAATCGAAAACAGATCTGCATGCAAATCAGATTAGTTTACGGGGAAGACTTCCTGATTAAAAGCATAACATATATTGTTAAACTATAAAATTGTCATTAAAACGGATATGGATGTACGGGATTCAACTCTGGAGTTATGCAGCAACAGTGATTTAGAAATCACCCAAAAGTTGCAGCACAACCTACTCCGTGTTATGGTGAATGCGCTGCATTACGTGCCAAATGCAGTGATTCTAAATAATGTGTAAATGTCTTTCGTAAAAGAAGTGATAATAAAGTGCAGTGTCAAGTACAATAAAAATATAAAAATTTATTAAAAAAAATTAGTAAAGAATGAATTAAAGTTTATTATGAAAAATAGACGTCTACAGAGTTTTAGTCATCAGACTAGTGTGTCGCTAGAATTAATGTTAGTAAATGTTGCCCAAGTTGAGCGGTATACGTAGCCTCGTAGTAGTACTAGTAGTATTTTTGGGGAAACTCATGTCTAGCAAGTAGGCCATTATAGGCTTTGTTTGCCAACCCCATGAACAAAGCCTATGCATGCAGAGTACCAGGTACGTTAGTCCTACTTAGAATTTTGCCGAGACTAATCAGTTTCAACCCTAGCAAGGGATCTTTTACATGCTACACATCGTAGTAACATGGGACCCACGGCTTTACATCGCTTCCGAATGATGGCATTCTGCAGAGGTTTTCATCCGCATTTTTTAATTTTTAAAAACCTCACGGGAATCGTGGATCGAACTCTCGACCCTTAGATCAGTAGCCAGAATGCTTATCACTGAGCTATGTAGCCCGGTATACGTAGCCTAAATAAATAATAGAGAGTTCTCTCTGAAATAATTTCTACAAATCAAGACAAGCGCTTTGTCTACTGCGCAACATATAGTGCTCAACGTATGGAGTCAAACAAAAATATATAAAACATAATTAAGCTTTATGCAAACAAGGAAAATATAACTTGCGAAAGCAATAATCTGCAAACAGGCATACGAGAAATAAGTAGGTAGTGTAGTTAAATTAATAATAAACAAAAGAACTGACCAAGTTAAATGGTCAAGAAATGGATATCAAATTAATAACGTATACTTTGGTGAGGGTGTGGCCTTAATTCCAGACAATGAAGATTATTTAGGAAGACTTCTCTTGTATAAAGGAAGCACAGAAATACCATATTAATATTTTCACTAAGAGATCCAAATCCGTTATGATATCGAACGAAAATGTAGAAGAAGAACGTTTACTAAAATATGGAAGTTTGAATTTTTGCTAATTTACACATTTTTATATCAAGTTAAAATATTTTTATAGAAATAGTTCATATAAGTATAAAAATAAATAACACGTGTTAAAAAACCTAAAAGCATTTTATTTTCTAATAATATGTTAATAAAGTACCATGGTGGTTTAAGCCACTCTCCGTTGCAATTAAACTATCTAGCAGCGGTGGGTTAATTATTTACCAGCTCTAAATTTATATTTCGCCGCGCGAGGTTGCATTCACTCATCATATCTGCACTAATATTATGCGCACGTGTTTAGAAATGATTTTGCAACATACTGTTACTGTTTGGTTTGTGACCCACCATTCCCAGAAACTAATAGACATATGAAAATGTAAATAATTTTATATTGCAATAAACACTGCTCGTGTACTTAGGCTGTTGTGACTGGGCAACTGAAGAACCTATTAAAGGCTAACTAAAAATGAGTTCGTAATGAAATATAGTATGATCAATTAGTATATTAAGATGTAAGGGTGGTAGGTGACCGAGGCTTGCCGGTGTATTTGTCGATTTGTTAATAATGTTTTAAGAAGAGTTGCAAAGCGAAGACAGTGAAATTGAACAAAATTTTGCTATTGGATGCAGTACAAGCATACCACAAAAATCCAAATTAAGGTACGAAGCGACATACGCCACGTTCAAGAAGTGATGCTCTGAAAACATGTTGCTGTTTCTGAGAAGCTTTTATTAGCATATTTTGTTCAACGAAGTGAATGTCTGAAGTCTCCCAACAGCCTCTGGGGGGAATATTCGATGCTCAGGCCCACTATAAAATTGAATGATGTTACAGACATCTCAAAATTTACTAAGTTGATAGCATTTCTGAAGAGTAAAAATGCAGGCTAACGACCTAAAAAGTCACAAGTGTTCAGTAGGAATGACATGTATCGATTCTTAAACAAGGCTCCCGATGGCATTTTTTTACTCATGAAGGTATGAATGGAGAATAAAGTAAATCGCAAATTTAGTGTTTTGGAACAAAATTTTTTGTTGATTTTAGGTAGTTATGATAATGTGTATTGCCGGAGCCTGCAGGAAAACGGAACTCTGCGATATAACTGTCTATGACGTAGAAGATAGAGGTGATTTAATTCTAGTCTGAATATAATATACAAAAACTGGAATACAACGAACTTTCACAGTTGTAAATCAAGAAGAAGAAAAAGTTCACTTTTTGGAAGTACCTATATAGAAAATACGCCAGTCTTCGACCGAAAAATTCTAGCAAGCGTAGATTATTTTTGAAGTACCAAAATGGCAAATGCTTCAATCAAGTCGTGGGAAAAAATTCATTTGTTTTCCATTTAAAATTGCAACATATCTAAAGAAAGACTATCCCAAAGCATATACCGGACATGCATTTAGGAGGACATCTGCTACCCTTTTGGCTAATAAAGGAGCTGATGTTCTGACACTGAAGAGGCACGGGGGCTGGAAGTCTTCCACTATAGCCGAGAGTTATGTGGAGGAATCAGTTGAAAATAAAGTGCAATTTGATAATAAAATTTTGCATGATCAAAAAGTGCAGATGAATATCGAACAAGTACCAGCTGCTGTTTCTGGCCCACAGGAAGCGCAGTACCGTCGATTGCTACTAATGCAGAACAAGAACTAAACCAGCAAAGTAAAATGCTATTTATTTTTAATAATTATGCCCCAAATTGTTCAATTAATTGTAATATGCGTTAATATAGTTAATTTAAATTTCTAAGTTTGTGGTTCTTAATGTTACATGCTTCAATGTAGGTATTTCCGTTATTTAATTCCAATAAAGTTTTTGTTGAATTTGTGAACTACATTTAATTGCAAATCTACTTACGGCCCGAGGGTGGTAAGTAATTTATTTACTGCCCGTTGCCTATGGTAATAGCAACCAAGCGGTAAAAACAACCTACTGCCCTGGTAACAATGCTGGTAAACGAATAAAAAGGAACGTCATGCAAAAAAAAATTCATCTAGTATGGTTGTGAAAGTGCAAACCAACGCCTTTAAAATTGGATTACATACTTATATTTAATTCAAACTGGCAAATATAATAAAATGCTAGTATAATGAAATGTTATGAACAAGTTATTTATCCAACAAAACAAAACAAAAAAAATTTTTTTGCTTTGACTGTACTTCAAAATTTGCTGTTGTCTTCATTTTCGGATGACGTATCGTATGAAAACGGTCCAAGACTTCAGGAAGGTTCCTGGCCACTGAAATCGTGTACACATTCGTACATCGCACAGCACGCTTACGCACCCCCCAATACGAGGAAGGGATCTAGTGGGGTGGGGTCCACCAAAAGATCCGTACAGCCGAGACGAGATTTGGTATAGTGAGTTCATTAGTCGGTTGGCGCGAATTTTAGAGATATTTGACTCAGAGTGGATTATAAGGGAATTTCAATACTTCGTACACTTCGTGTCGAAGTAACTTGTTTGTTTTTATTTCAGACCGCAAAATGACCAAACTTTAGGTATTGCCATGTTGTGGTGGTTGATGGCAAGACTGCTGGTTTGTTTGTGAAAGTTAATCCCTAGGTATAAAATTATTAATGCAAGGATAAATTACTTATATATATAAGCGGTTTTTATACAGCTTCCGTCAGCCGTTTTCCGCAACCCATTCGCCATTCTTTCCTATTATAGAGTGTATTTTCATCTAACTCTCTTTTTTGCATTGCTGTTTTAATTTGGTCGTTCCATTGTAGTCTAGGTCGTGCCCGCTTTTTTCGCCTGTTAGGTTTCCATTTCCAGCATTTTATAGGTAGTCTAGTTTCGTCCATTCTTCGCATATGTCCATACCATAGCAGTTTTCGTTGTTCAACTTTTTCAAATAATGTGGTATTTACTTCCATATCTTCTCTTATTTTGTCATTTCTGATCCGGTCAAGTAACGTAACTCCACAGCATCTACGCCAATATCCCATTTCCATGGCGTTTAATTTTTTTTCCAGTTTTTTACTTACGGTCCATACTTCTGATCCATAGATAGAACAACTTTCTACCGGTGTCGTAAATAATTGCCTTTTTGTTTTGTTGCTGATTTCTTTATTCCAGAGCAGCGAGTGTAGTTGGCGTGTTACAACTTTCCCTATTCTTATTTTGTTAAGTATGTCTGTTTCATCTGATCCAGTATCTGATAAAGTCACCCCTAGATACGTGTATTCTTGTACTAGTTGTATGTGGCCCCTTTCGGTTTCTATTTCAGTTCCTTCGTTGCCGACAATCATATATTGTGTCTTTTGCGTGTTTATCTCTAAACCCCAGTTCTCAATCTCCTCAATCAGTTTTCTCGTCATGTATCGAATATCTTCGTCATCTTCTGCTAACAGCACCTGGTCGTCTGCGAATAAAAGGGTATGTATATAATCTTGTCCAATTTGTACTCCCATATTTCGGCATTTTTGATTCCATTTCTTCAACGCCTGGTCTAAATAAATTTTAAACAAAGTGGGTGAAATACAGCACCCTTGTCGGAGACCTTTATTCACTACAAATTCGCCTGAGTAGTTTTGTCCAATTTTGATTTTAATTTTATTATTTTTGTATAAAACTTTTACGGCGTTTATGTAAATGTCACTAATTTCGCTTTTTTTCATTGCTTCCCACAATTTGTTGACTGGTACGCTATCGTATGCTTTACGAAGGTCGACAAATACTAGATGCAATTCTTTATTATATAATATAGTTTTTTCTATAATTTGTTTGATACAGAACAAATTGTCTGTACACGAGCGGCCCGGTCGAAATCCACTTTGCTCCTCCGATGTGTTAAATTGCTCTTCTATTCGTTCTTTGATAATTGTCCCGTACAGTCTACCTACAGTCGACATAACACTAATTCCCCTGTAGTTCGTGCATTCCCTTTTGTTTCCTTTTTTATGAATCGAACTCATATAAGCCAGCTTCCATTCAGTTGGCACCTCTTCTCCTTGCATGCACTTGTTGAATATTGACTTGAGTTTTTCCAATACTGCTACTGGGGCGTGTTTTAGAAGTTCTGCTGGTATACCTCCAGGGCCTGGTGCTCTATTATTTTTCATCTTTCTGATAGCGTTTCTAATTTCTTCTACACTTATTTCTCGCACTTCCATTTGTGTTTCTTCCTTTACGTATAGTACATTTTTGTATTGGATTCTGTTTTCTGTTAATAAATTTTCATAGTACTTTTTCCAATTTTCAGTTCCAATTGGGTCTACTATTATCCTTTCTTGTGTATTTGTCCTCAATCCTTTTATCATTCTCCAGGCCTCTCTAGATCTAGAATTTCCCATAAATGTGTTTATCTCTTCACATTTTGTTTGCCAAAACTGATTTTTCCTATTTCGAATTGCTTTTTTTGTTTCATAATTCATTCGCATGTATTGTCTTCTATCTTCACGGTCTCCAGTGGCCAGCCACTTCTGATATGCCATCTTCTTTTCTCTCACGACGTCTTCCAACTCTTTTGTCCACCAATAACAACTTCTCCTGGCAATCCTCTCCATCAATCCCAAAGCTTCATAGGCTGCCTCATGTATCTTGTTTTTAAGATTTTCATATCTTTCTTGTGCTGTCCATACATTTCTTTCGTTTCGCAGTTTTCCTGCTAACCTTAGTTTGTATAAGAAGGAAGTTGATTCTTCTTTTAGTTTTTCTATGTTGTGTCTGGGAACTTGCGTTTCTTTATCTTCTACTTCAGTCCTTGCAGTGACGTTTAATGAGTTACTGTGGTTGTAATATTTGAGATATATTTGGGATTTTACCAGAAAGTGGTCGGATCCACATGTGGCTCCTCTATATACACGGACGTCAGTTAATCTGATGCGAGATTGTTGTTTAATTATAATGTAATCTATGATAGATCTATAGTTCTTTGTTGCTTGAGTCCATGTATATTTGTGGATGTCTTTATGTTTGAAGAAACCATTTGTAATTTTCAGAGAGTGTTGGTCACAGATGTCTATTAACCGTATGCCATTATCATTGAGTACTTGTTCACCATATGGGCCTACTATATTATTTTGAGTTTTACTACCTACTCGTGCGTTTAAATCTCCCATCAATATTATTTCGTTTCGACGGCTTATCTTACTTAAAGTTACTTGTAAATTCTCTTCAAAATCATCTTTTACTTCTGCATTTGAATCGTCAGTTGGGCTATATGCTCCAATAACCGTCACGGCGTGTCCTCTCATCGATAAATCCATCGTAATAATCCTTTCGTTCACAGCATTCCAACTTTTTATATATCTGTTGTATTTCTTCCTCACGCAGATTGATACACCGGCCTTTGCTCTTTGTTCCTTCTTTACGCCACTATAATAATGGATATAGTCATCTTTAATTTCATTTCCTTGACCTTTCTTTTTTGTTTCGCTTAAAACTGCTATGTCAACTTTAAATTCTTTTAGTTCGCGAAAGACTTCTTGATACTTGGTATTTATGCTTTGTACATTCCAGCATGCAATATTCATTTGCCTTTTTCGTTGCATTGTCCGTTTCCAATTATTTCCATCCGAGTTCCGAGGTATCTTGGGTTTTTTAGCATTTTAAATTTTTTTATGGGTAGCCCGACGCCCCAACCCCCAACCTGGAGGGCCAGGTAATTTTTGGTCAAGGTTTTCTTCCTCTAGCTGCAAGGCAGCGGTAGATGAGAGTATATTTTGTGAAAATAGAGACCTCTAGCTTTCGATTTAGCCAATAGCGTAGAGGTATGGAAATTACAAGAATTGATCAAGGGAGACCGATAGAGTAGATAAAGAGAAGGGACCTGACTCAAGACTAGTTGAAAACGAATACAGATCCAGCTAAGGTACCTCGGGATTGCCAGTTCCCGTACTCACAAGTTGTGAGCCCCTGAGGGTGAATTTAAGTAGAAAAAGAATAATTATTCATAATATATTAATAAATTACTGATAAAATTCAAATCAGGCAACGCATTTAATATTCAGAAATAAGGTTCCAACATATCAATAAAAAATATGATTCTTGGAATTATATGGATGGTTGTTTGGTGTTATTAGAGAGCAACTCAATTGGTAGAAACTATAAGATAGTTTGAAAATTGTAAGCTGTGTTAATATTTTGAAATGTCACTTGAAATGTAGAATTAATATGGGAGAATTGTATTGTAATGTAATCTAGGAGTGTTAGTTTAGAAAAATGTATGAAAAAATATCGCTATAGTAAATTGTACTATGAATGGATAACAACAAATTTTTATTTCGAAAACATACATATAATTTTTAATACCAGAAATTTTTGAAATAAATCTCAATTAAATGATTTTATTTGTCTGGTTGGTGTATTGAAGAGTATTATTAACAAAATTAACGAAATGAAGATAAAAATAAATATTTAAAACACCCTGAATATAAATGCACTCAAGAATGAACAAGAAGAGAAGGAATTGATTGCTGGGAGCACAGGAAGAGCTGGTCAAATGTGATCTGCAAAGTTATATTATTTGGAATTGATAATGTAAAGTCTGTGTTTTTACTTGGACATCTACGCCTGATTTGAATTTGGAAACGCTGCGTTGAGCTTGTTGTTAGTCAGTTACCTCTACATATGAATGGAATGTTGAAGTGGATTGCATCGAATTTCTTGTTTGATGGGGACCGCATCGAACTTCTCGTTGGTGGTTGGGAGTATTCTATAAGATTTGGATAAAGGGAATTGCAGTTAGCCGTGGATAGTTGCATCTATACCTGAGTCGGATTTTGGAGGCCGTTGGATTGCTGTAACAACTAAGGCGATTTCTACAGACCAGGCTTGCAATTTTAGTGCCTACGTTGGAGATACATAAGAGGAAATTGGCGACAAGGGGTGTTGCAAATAGTTATGGAGTAGTATTTGTATGGGCGTTCAAGAATATCAGTGAAAGGAACAGCTTGTGCTTAGTCCAACAGGGAGGTTGATTGGGGACTTAAGTATTAAGCAGGTATATGTCAAAACAAGAGTAAACACCTACTTCCGGTTATGTGATTGTCTTCAAAAGCTTGCTGTCTCATCTACATAGTACACAAAACTTATATATGAAGTGTCAACGCCATACCTCCTTTTGTTTTTGAGATATTCTGTTCACAGACAGACAGACAGACACACAGACAGACACACAGACCAATGAAAAAAAATATGTTTTTTGGGTTCAGGGGACTCTAAAACGTGAAGATCTGTTGAAAACTCAATTTCGAATTTTTGGGGTGAATCCAATACTTCCTTTATCGTAAAAGGAAGTAAAAATCTATATAAAATAGTAAGTTTTTAAGAAATGAGAAAATAACATACTTGAAAGAAATACTTGCCTTTGTTGACGTTTGAAATAAGTGTAACAGATAAAGTTTTGACAGACTTCATTTTTAATAATTATGACATTGTACGGTATTTTTTTTTAAATAGTCTCATAATACTAATCAACTATCAAGTTTAATAATTCTGATAAAGCAAGAACCTAACCTGATTTGAGAGTCATTCCTCTACGAGAGCTAGCAAAAGAAATAAACGCAATAGAAAACCTCTTTATAAAAAGGGCATATACCGATGGGGCCACAATTATACTGATGGGGCCATAACAGCAGTGAGATAACATGAACAAGCAAATAGAACGCTTGCGTAAGAAAGAGATGGCCATACAAAAAAATTATATTATTAGGCATGTTTAGATGACAAATGTCATAATTAAATTAAGAGTCAAGCCTTCTCGAATATTTGCTACTATGTTTATCTCTTTCTTACTCAAGCAATACGTGTTATCTTCTTGTTCATGTTATCTTATTGCTGTTATATATAATTGTGGCCCCATCGGTATATAACAGCAATAAGATAACATGAACAAGAAAATAACACGTATTGCTTGAGTAAGAAAGAGATAAACATAGTAGCAAATATTCGAGAAGGCTTGACACTTAATTTAATTATGACATTTGTCAACTAAACATGCCTACTAAAATAATTTTTTAGTGTGGCCATCTCTTTCTTACACAAGCCTTCTATTTTGTTATTCATGTTATCTCATTGCTGTTATATATAATTATGGCTTCCGTATTTTGAATAGGTTGATATAAACAGCCATTTATTTCAATCTAACATATAACATACAAGCTTATATAGTGTTTACTTTACCCGAGCTGGTAAAATTAAATAAACTAAACACCGTAAGAGGGTAAGAGCATAGCAATGTATTACAGTTTCCTTTCTAATTGCGCTTTATTTGAATTTTTGATTTCTTAATTTTTAGCTGTCTGATTCTACATGTGAGACCGAATCGTTAGCCATAGCAATTTTGTTTACTCCATTACCCACTACTAGTTATTTACCAAACCCTTAAGGGCAAACCAGTTAAAACAAACGCTTTCTCTATATATCGACAGCTTAGTGCAACCAACTCATGTAAATGTACGTGTTTGTAGGGTTATATTAATAAAATTTTTTAAATAAATTTTGGATGGCAGTTGTATGCTTAGTGATATAAACAAGAAATTCAAAGCGGCACTATGTAGTAACGCCAAAATTGATATTTAATAACTTGTACAGCAAGGACATGTAAATACAATTGTGTCTTGAAAGTATATGGCTTCTTAGTGTGTTAGCACATGGTGACAATGAGCTACATAGAAATTTTTTCTTAACGGTATGGTGCATTACAGCAGTATTTTCTTAATAATTTTGTCCTTACGTGCCCAGTTTTGCAGCCCTTTTGCAGATAAATCAAGTAGTTCAATAACTAAAGAAAACTGTTTATTGCGAGTTATCGGAAAACTATTTTCTGCAGATGATACTTTACAATTTGTATCTGAAAGTGCGTCTGACATATTCATCCCTATTCAGATTATTAATCCACGCATTTTAATTGCATTGGATAAGCCCACAGGAATTTCAGTTATAAATTATAACTACTACATTATTTACCTTAAAGGAATTGACGTATTCAGTACTACAATGAAAAAGCTATCAGATTCTCACTTCTGGGATAAAAGTAACAGTCCACGAGGAAAATTTCTTGTAATTACTGAAACAAAAAATAACATCGAGACAGTCAGGAAAATTTTGTGGAATTTTGATATCATCAACGTTATTTTTATTTTTTACAATAGTTCTCAGAATCTCACTTCTGAAATATACGAATACTATCAGTTTTTTACAAACGATAACTGTGGAAAGACAGCCGCTTTAAATTTTGTGCAATACTGTAACGGAGAAGTGAACGTTGGTTTCATAAGCGATGTTAAAAAATTAAACGGATATTCCGTGAACATGATTAGCCCTGTAGATGTACTTAGTATTCGAGATATTAATGTGAGAGCCATCTACGGAATCGTTCTAAATTTATTATATTTGATTTGTAGAACCCTTAATACAACCACTTCGGTTATTCAAGTTAATAATGTAACTTCTATATTGTACGAACATAATACAGACATACCCTTTTACCCTTGTTCAACGAGGGCACTTTATTTCTATAGAAACTATGATTCAACCGACTTTCTTTTTCAGTATCCTTCAGTGTGGATTGTACCCAAAGCAGAGGAAGTGTCGAGCATGGCTCATTTTACCTCAATATTTACTAAAGCAGTTTGGTTTACCCTTCTATTAATCTTTGTGCTAGTTACTTCTAGTTGGTGGTTTCTGGCAAAGTGTAGCGAAAGGGGCAGTACATTTAAAAATATTGGAAACTGCATTTTAATAGTTTTAGCTTTCACATGTGGAAGTTGCAGCAATATGCAACCTAAAAGTACTGCTATACGAATGCTTGCAATATTTCATTTAATTTACTGTATTCACATATGCCTAGTTTTGCAAGCTAATTTAATTAGTACTTTAACTAGGTCTAAGAATGAACGAGGAATAACATCGATAGATGAATTGGCTAATGTTGATCTTCCTATCCTGGGCAATGATTATATGAAAGAAGCACTTCAAGGATATTCTTCAGAGCCTGCTTTTATTCAGCTACTAAAAAGGATTATTTCACTGCAATATTTCAATCTAACTGATAACATATTGAAAGTTGCCTATCTTCGAAACTACAGTACCGCTGGACCTTTAAATCTATTAATGCTCTATCCTAAACAGATGTCTTTGCTAGACGTTATAGATCGAAATACAGGGCTGCAACCGGTGGAGTATACCATGTGTTTGAGAAAGGGACATTATTTACTGCCAACTCTAAACAGGCTTATTAGACGCATTATTGAAAGTGGATTTTACGAGAAAATATTTTCGGATGTTATCGCGAATTTGACATTAAATGATGAGCAGGATAATATCAGAGATAAAATCGTATTAAATGTAAATCACTTTTCTGGGTTATTTATTGGTTGGATTTCTGGGTTGGGATTTGCAACTGCTGCATTTATTGTGGAATTACTACGACATCAATTAAAATATAGGGACAATATTTATATAGTCGAATTATAAAGAAGTAATTTTTGTTTGCCACTACTTTCCAAAGTTCTCTCTAGATACCGCTAACATTAGTAAAACTAATAATAGAGAATAAGAAGATGATCGCCAATTACCAATCGGTATTCGAAGTGGGCATGGTAAAGTAAAACAAAATCAGCAACGGTTTCAAAGAAGAACGACACTGCTTTACTGCCTACTCAGCGATAAGCTAGTCTAGTGTACAAGTGTACTGCGGTGGTTTATTATCTAAACCAGAGTTGAATTGCTAAAATTATGTCTGATTAGTTAGACACTATGAGGAATACAGCAACTTGCAAACTCATCCTATCTTGGTGCACCAAAGGAGTGCGCTGAGGCCCATTTTATATCTGTTATACACTGTCGCTGCCACCAGAAACCTAAAAGTTAATTCAAACAAAACAAAATCGTAGCTAAGCGCTGGAGAATGAAGGCGAAGGAAAATAAATCAATACATCTAACTTTCCATGAAGAGATATGATTTCGCACCGGTAGCGTTCAGTAGTCAACAACTTCAGCATGACACCATGGAAAATATAACTTTCTGTATATCTAACACAGGATGACTTCGCAGAATCACTTAGAAATCTAAAACAGCTCTACATCCAAATCAGATTAGTTTACGGGGAAGACTTCCTGATTAAAAGCATAAAATATATTATTAAACTATAAAATTGTCATTAAAACGGATATGGATGTACGGGATTCAACTCTGGAGCTATGCAGCAACAGTGATTTAGAAATCACCCAAAAGTTGCAGCACAACCTACTCCACGTTATGGTGAATGCGCTGCATTACGTGCCAAATGCAGTGATTCTAAATGATGTTTAAATGTCTTTCGTAATAGAAATGAAAATAAAGTGCAGTGTCAAGTACAATAAAACTATAAAAATTTATTTAAAAAAATTAGTAAGAATGAAGTAAAGTTTATTATGAAAAATAGACGGCTATAGAGTTTTAGTCATCAGACTAGTGTGTCGCTAAAATTAATGTTAGTAAATGTTGCCCAAGTTGAGCGGTATACGTAGCCTCGTAGTAGTAGTAGTAGTATTTTTGGGGAGACTCATGGCTAGCAAGTAGGCCTTTATAGGCCCTTTTTGCCAACCCCATGAACAAAGCCTATGCATGCAGAGTACCAGGTACCTTAGTCCTACTTAGAATTTTGCCGAGACTAATCAGTTTCAACCCTAGCAAGGGATCTTTTACATGCTACACATCGTAGTAACATGGGACCCACGGCTTTACATCACTTCCGAATGATGGCATTCTGCAGAGATTTTCATTCGTATTTTTTAATTTTTAAAAACCTCACGGGAATCGTGGATCGAACTCTCGACCCTTAGATCAGTAGCCAGAATGCTTATCACTGAGCTATGGAGGCCGGTATACGTAGCCTAAATAAATAATGGAGAGTTCTCTCTGAAATCATTTCTACAAATCAAGACAAGCGCTTTGTCTACTGCGCAACATATAGTGCTCAACGTATGGAGTCGAATAAAAATATATAAAGCATAATTAAGCTTTATGCAAACAAGCAAAAGATAACTTGCGAAAGCAATAATCTGCAAACAGGCATACGAGAAATAAATAGGTAGTGTAGTTAAATTAATAATAAACAAAAGAACTGACCAAGTTAAATGGTCAAGAAATGGATATCAAATTAATAACGTATACTTTGGTGAGGGTGTGGCCTTAATTCCAGACAATGAAGATTATTTAGGAAGACTTCTCTTGTATTTCAAAAGGAAGCACAGAAGTATCATTTTAATATTTTCACTAAGAGATCCAAATCCTTTATGATATCGAACGAAAGTGTAGAAGAAGAAGAACGTTTACTAAAATATGGAAGTTTGAATTTTTGCTAATTTACACATTTATATATCAAGTTGAAATATTTTTATAGAAATAGTTCATATAAGTATAAAAATAAATGACACGTGTTAGAAAACCTAAAAGCATTTTATTTTCTAATAATATGTTAATAAAGTACCATGGTGGTTTAAGCCACTCTCCGTTGCAATTAAACTATCTAGCCGCGGTGGGTTAATTATTCACCATCTCTAAATTTACATTTCGCCGCGCGAGGTTGCATTCACTCATCATATCTGTACTAATATTATGCGCACGTGTTTAGAAATGATTTTGCAACATACTGTTACTGTTGGTTTGGTTTGTGACCCACCATTCCCAGAAACTAATAGACATATGAAAATGTAAATCTTATATTATAAGAGCCGATGCTGTCGTCCAGACCGTAAGCACAAGTGGCGCCGGCACACGCAGCATGAAGGGCCTGCATACTACTACCACACACGCGCTTGCTATATAGGTTTCTATAAGTGCAGGTTTCTGTAAGCGCACATGCCGACCGTAAGCACGTAACGTAGGCTGGCTACGCGCCTTCTAGTAAATTTAAATTTCAATAAAAACTGCTCGTGTACTTAGGCTGTTGTGACTGGGCAACTGAAAAACCTATTAATGGCTAACTAAAAATGAGTTTGTAATGAAATATAGTATTATCAAATAGTATATTAAGATGTAAGGGTGGTAGGTGAATCTTACAAGGTCGAAGGTAATGTATACAGGACCGAGGCTTGCCGAGGTGTTGCAAATTACCGGAGACCTTTTAAGTGTGCCTAACACCTGTACGTCGTACGTATTTATTTTGCATAATCGTTAAGTTTATCAAAATATAACAGTAATTTAGAAAATTTTAAATTAATTTTTTTTAGACCTGTATATCTAGAGTTGCTTAGAAATCACCCTGGAAACAGATACATTTTCATTTGATGTTAGCGTTTTCTGTGTTCGGGGTATTTGTCGATTTGTTAATAATGTTTCAAGAAGAGTTGCAAAGCGAAGACAGTGAAATTGAACAAAATTTTGCTATTGGATGCAGTACAATCATACCACAAAAATCTAAATTAAGGTACGAAGCGACATACGCCACGTTCAAGAAGTGATGTTCTGAAAACACGTTGCTGTTTCTGAGAAGCTTTTCTTAGCATATTTTGTTCAACGAAGTGAATGTCTGAAGTCTCCCAACAGCTCCTAGGCGGAATATTCGATGCTCAGGTTCACTATAAACTTGAATGATGTTACAGACATCTAAAAATTTACTAAGTTGATAGCATTTCTGAAGAGTAAAAATGCAGGCTAACGACCTAAAAAGTCACAAGTGTTCAGTAGGAATGACATGTATCGATTCTTAATTGAGGCTCCCGATGGCATTTTTTTACTCATGAAGGTATGAATGGAGAATAAAGTAAAAAGCAAATTTAGTGTTTTGGAACAAAATTTTTTGTTGATTTTAGGTAGTTATGATAATGTTGAATTGCCGGAGCCTGCAGGAAAACGGAACTCTGCGATTTAACTGTCTATGACGTAGAAGATAGAGGTGATTTAATTCTAGTCTGAATACAATATACAAAAACTGGAATACAACGAACTTTCACAGTTGTAAATCAAGAAGAAGAAAAAGTTCACTTTTTGGAAGTACCTATATAGAAAATACTCCAGTCTTCGACCGAAAAATTCTAGCAGCGTAGATTATTTTTGAAGTACCAAAATGGCAAATGCTTCAATCAAGTCGTGGGGAAAAATTCCTTTGGAAGTTTTCCATTTAAAATTGCAACATATCTAAAGAAAGACTATCCCAAAGCATACACCGGACATGCATTTAGGAGGACATCTGCTACCCTTTTGGCTAATAAAGGAGCTGATGTTCTGACACTGAAGAGGCAAGGGGGCTAGAAGTCTTCCACTATGTATAGCCGAGAGTTATATGGAGGAATCAGTTGAAAATAAAGTGCAATTTGATAATAAAATTTTGCATGATCAAAACGTGCAGATGAATATCGAACAAGTACCAGCTGCTGTTTCAGGCCCACAGGAAGCGTAGTACCGTCGATTGCCATTAATGCAGAACAAGAACTAAACCAAAAAGTAAAATGCCATTTATTTTTAATAATTATGCCCTAAATTGTTCAATTACTTTTAATATGCGTTAATATAGTTAATTTAAATTTCTAAGTTTGTGGTGCTTAATGTTACATGCTTCAATGTAGGTATTGCCATTATTTAATTCCAATAAAGTTTTTGTTGAATTTGTGAACTACATTTAATTGCAAATCTACTTGCGGCCCGAGGGCGGTAAGTAATTTATTTACTACCCGTTGCCTATGGCAATCGCAACCAAGCGGTAAAAACAACCTACTGCCCTGGTAACAACGCTGGTAAACTAATAAAAATAATCGATTATGCAAAAAAATTAATTTCAGCTAGTATGGTTGTGAAAGTGCAAACCAACGCCTTTAAAATTGAATTACATATTTATATTTAATTCTGTCAAATTTTATTATTTTTTCAGGATGATGCACTCTGAACGTGGATCATGCATCCACTCACCGTTTTCTAGATGCCAGTTTCTATAATATGACCGTATCATGCAAATTATGAAAGCTTGAATAATAGTTATTTACTATACAAGTGGGATAACAGCATCATTAATATACGTGTGTGTCAGTTACAAACGAGTGCGTAGCACGAGTTATGTAAGCACACAAGTATATGAATGATGCATTATCACACATGTATTGAACAAAATTTTATCTACGACTGCTTAAAATTGAGAGAAGTGCTTTAAGAGAAATGTCAGATCTGTCATTTTCAAAAATATTTTAGCAGGCAAATGTCATTATGTCATTCATTTGACACTATTTGCGTAATGAAAGCATTACATAACTGAGTGGTGTAATGAGCTTCATTACCTAACTGAAATAGTGTCAAATGAGTAACGTAATGCCTTACTTATCCCACTGGCGTAGATAAAGAATAATTATAACACAAATAGAAAATGTGATAGTTGTCAACACCCCAGTTTTAGAGGAAGCAATTTGTTCTTTCATAGTCATACTCGACGAGATTAATTTTTGATCATACGTTATAAAATGACGCAATGAGGTAACCAAGCAAACTAGAGCCCTTTATAATACAAGCATACGCATGTCGCACAAGTTGCATAAAATCTTGCATCACACTACTTTCGCGTTTACATGTTGGTGGCCATGATGCAACCAAAACATAACCCTACAACTTCAAACAGTTCACTCGTTGTGGGTTATACATTCTATGCTCGCTGTTCTAGCTTCTAACCTTGTGTTTGAGTTGCCAACTGTGTTCGTTTTCCTTTGTCTTTTTGGCTTTTATGAGCTGCCTCTCATATTCTTTATTAAAAAATCAGACTAAGGAATACTTTTTTTGGATTAAGGTAAGCCTAAAACATTGATTCATTTCTGAATGAACTATTCACGGCCTTTTCTGTTTTTCAGATTTCAAAATCTTCGAGCATGACCGGTTGTTCAGCCTAGAATTAGTATTATTAAACGTATAGATATTAACATATTTTCATTTTCTGAAAAGTAACAAATTTTTTGAATTTGCCGTTTTTGTGATGTGATTCAATATGGCTGACAAGCATGCTCGTATTATAAAGGTGCTTTAAAGCAAACCTGCTTATGGGTAACAAGGGACGCCGCTTTGGTCTAACGCTGCCTTGATCATTTTCTGAAAAGGGAAAATGGGTTTTTTCTTCTACTCTACACCGTCGTTTACTCGCTGGAACCGATTTTATTCAATATGCAGGTAGCTTCCTCGTCTGCGATGCTTGGGCGCTTTGCTTGCTACCTTCTGCCTTCGTTGATGCCCTCCAATGTTGCTGGTATTATCCGTACAGTTACGGCAAAAAAGAGTGGAACAGTTCTGCATTAGCAGTTATTCTTGTTTTATCAACAATATTAACTTGTGACCTTTTTAAGAAAAACTGTATCATTGACAAATTGATGACATTTCTAGAATTAGGACTACTATTTTTTCAATAAATTTTTAATAGCCAACAATTACAACTAAATTAAACCTAAATTTGTTATAAGAATTGTCCCACATTTTGGCCATCACTGGCTTCTTCAAATCGTGACTGTGTGTCGAAGTCCGGACTTTACTGCTACAGTCCTGGCTATTTTACCGATTACCGGAAAACGCTGCACACAAACACAAATAGCCAACGCCTGGATAACAATAATACGACCAGTTGGAACTCAAAAGACTTTACTTATACGAAGATTTACAATATTCTTTCTCTTTTTTATTTTACTTACAAGTGTTGCTAAGTAATTTACTATGATCTTATAAATTAAATTGTTTATTTTCTCGAATGGTTAATATTGTCAGGCTAACCTTACATTTGTGCGCCAGCGTGGCTCAGTGGTTAGAGCATTGGACTGCGGCGCGGAAGTCTGGAGTTCAAATCCCACATCGATACCTGGCGGGTGGCCTACCCAGTCGCTTTAAATAATTGGGTACCTGCGTTCGAAAGAACAAGGGGTAATAATGCGGTTGTCTAATGTGTGGTGCTCACCACTTCACCACGTGTCATAAATTTGACACGCGACAACCGGGTGTGAGAGCGAGGATACGGAAGCTCTGACCTTCCGCCTTGCAGGCCAAACTCCTTCATGGGGAGTTAGAGCCTCAGCATTATTATTAACCTTACATTTATTTGATTTACATAACTTTTCAGGTTCTATGCGTGAACACTCTTAATAATTGCTGAAGCCTACAGGCTGCTTTATGCGCTTAGGCGTGTTACATGACTTCTTAAACACTGTATCATTACAAGTAACTTCACTAAGAACAGCCTAGTATGTCGCGCTGAATACACACTAACTGCACTTTGACTCTGTGATGTTTCGCCACCAGCATTCTAACAGAATCTGATTAGCATGTCTTACGTTATTTTTTCTAATATCTTGTCAAAATGACAACTTTTTGAACAGTTTCTAGTGACAAAAGTGACGTTTGTAGCACTCTTAATATTAGCGCCCGAATTGCGTCTTTTTTGCACGTTGCCATTGGTGGCGTGTTTTAATACTATATTAAAACACGCTTCTCCATAAATTTGAATGTCAATATAACCTAGAATATCTAACACAGTGTGACGGAAAAAGTGTCACCGAACTAAGTTTTTGTATTTCTGTTACGATCGTAGAAAAAATAGAGTATCATACACGTGTATAAGTGCCATTAAAGAACTTGCGACGTTAAATGCATTCCGCTTTGCGTCGTGCTCTTAAACTCGTCGAACGTGCTTTAAATGCGTACCGATACACTAGTATCATAATATACTATTAAATGTTCGTTTATTTATCAAAATCATAGTAGCATTTAGCATTTTAAATTATAACATCGAATTAAGTTGATCGAAACACTGCCGATATGGTCTTTGGAACCTATTTGCTATTTTTAATCTAATTAAATTATAAATTACTTATCAATTATGGCTTATAAATCTCTCAATGTTTAATTCTCGTAATATTTCAATCTGTAACGATCAATGAAGTACTAATTTTGTTCAAGTTTTATTTAGGTATTCTCACTATATACATTTTCTTCATCGATGTCGTCTTCACATCTTTTAATCTTTTAACATTTACTTTTTATTTTTACCACGCCAATTTTAGTTAATTCACTACCCTTTTATATACCAAACAGCTTTAAATTTTTATAAAGAGTTTATTTTCGTAATTTTAACCCCTTACACGTTTTTGTACCTAATTATATTTACATACTGTTAAATAAAAAATATCTCCTTAGTAATTTAGTTTAGCATATGTTTTATAGTCCAACACACTATAGAAACTTTATCATACTGTATTTGTCTAACACTCACTATGTTGAATGGTATTTCTCAAATAAGTATTTGCCATTAATCCTCCACTTCGTTTCAGATAATAATTAAATTATGTTAGAATCTTACTGTTTTTTATATAGCTTCAGTCAATTGAATTTTAAATTCTATTTCTTTTCTTTACCAAATACATTTATAATAATTTTGATATCCTTTTCATACTTAAATTCATCTTTGTAATTTTAATACTGTATTCTTTTAATCTTACTAGTCTGATATTAAACATTTCAATGCTATTACAATATGTAAACACAGTTTATTTATAAGAAGTAGTACAGTCGTTATTAGTTTTTTTAATTTGTCTCATTCAAGTAAAAAAAATTAGCTAAACACAAATATTTCGAGCATTCGTAACATCGGTATTTTATTTTCGAAGTTATGTTTGGGCAAATTTTATTCCGTTCTCTGCCACATTTTGCTGGTAACAACCATCACTCACCTGAAATATCTTTGGACCTAAGTTTTGTGCTTGTAATATTTCAAAACTGATTTTCGAACATTAACTGGGGTTAATGGTGGTGGCTGCTTCATGAAGTCGATCGGTAAGGTGTTCTCGAGTTTGGATGGAAGTAATAAAAACAAAATTTTAAAGTAAAAAAAAAGTTTTATTTCTTGATGTCATTGATTAAGGTCTCTACGGATCAAAGTGGTTCAAAGAAGGTTTCAAATCTTTCTTCTTATGCCCTCTCTCCTAGCGAAAATTCAATACTTTTTAAATGTTTGAGTTTTTCGTTAGCCCCCAAAAGCATTCCTACGGAAGAGATTATTAGTTCGGTAGAATCTTCTGTGAGAACGCTTCCTAAAGACGTTGCCGATCTTATTCGCTTCAAAACTGACAAGTGTTTACGATCATCTAAACCTCCTAAAAGTAGCATTATGAAAGACGAAAGAAATGCTCTCAACACTTTACGTTCAAATTCCGAGATCTCAATTTTCTAAGCTGAAAAATGAAATGCAACGGTAGTTATGGATCGAACAGAGTACACCACTAAGGTTACGTCTTTACTCCAAGATTGTTCTTATGCCCCACTTTCTCTCGACCCAACTTCCAAAATCGAACGGGAAGTCGCTTCTCTCATAAAATCTTCAGATGATCCCACTGATATTCGACGGAGGTTGATTTCTCACTCTTCAAAGCTTCTTCGGCTTTAAGGTCTTCCCAAAATTCATAAACCAGACATCCCCCTCAGGCCCATTGTCAGTACTATAGATTCCCCTATTTACTCATTAGCTAAATACCTAACCACTATCCTCAGAAAGTTTACTGGTAAATCTTCCGGGTATGTTCGCAATTCAGCCCATTTCGTTGAACTTATATCGAATATAAGCATTGAATCTGAGGATTTACTTGTGAGTTTCGATGTCACTTTTCTTTTTACTAAAGTTGCTATTTCCGATTCCATAGTCATAATCCAACGGTTGTTATCAGAGCATGGGGAGACGTCTTCAAGTCTACCTGCTCTTCTAGAAAAATGCCTCTCTTCCACTTAGTTCCTATTTCAAGGCCAGTTATTTAAACAAATATCTGGTGCGGCCATGGGTTCTTCTCTTTCATCTATCGTGGCAATATCTTCATGGAAGCTTTCGAAACCGTAGCTCTGGAACTTTCAGAATGGAAGCCCAAGGTTTGGTTCCGATACCTCGACGACACCTTTATTATTTGGCCACATGGTGAAGACACGTTACCCGTCTTCATAAATCGTCACTATAGTCAACATCCAGACATTAACTTTACCAGGGAGGTAGAAAGTAACGGCTTCCTTCCTTTCTTAGATGTACAGGTCTCTCGCCAACCCAGTGGCAAACGTGGCAATTCTGTATATCGCAAACCCACTCATACTGATCGCTATCTGCATGCCGATTCCCACCATCGTCCTATACAAAAGCTTTCCATCATCAACTCGTTTGTACACCGGGCTGTGTCCATATCCCAACCCGATAATGTCCACGCTGAATTAAACCACATTCGGAAAGTTCTTAGGAACAATGGGTACCGTGCTAGGGATATACAGTCTGCCATCAATTGCCATCTTCGTCCACGATCACCCAAACCTCCAAAAACCGATCCTCCTGCAGCAATAGCCTTTCTTCCCTATATCCACCATGTCACCGATCGCGTTGGAAAGTTTCTTCTAAAACAAAACATTAAAACAGTATTCAAACCCCCGAGTAAAATCTCACCGGTTCTTCCTTCAGCTAAAGATAAATTAAACACTATGTCCTCTAAAGGTGCTTATAGAGTCCCTTGTACTTGTAATGCTGTATACATTGGTGAAACAGGTCGCATCTCTGAGGAACAGCGTTGTCTCAAGTCGAGTGTGGTGTCATCATCAGGCATCGCCGAACACTAGCGTGATACTGGCCATAAGATCCTTTTTGATGAAACTTCCATCGTCTGCAAATCCCCATTCTTCTTTAGCAGAAAGACTGGCGAAGCCATTGAGATCGTTAGTCGAGTTTCGTTTCTGACGTGGTTCACACGTTGAGTTATCGTGCTTGTCTATTCTTTCCCTTGCAAACAGTTTCGCCTCTGGCTTGGGTAACACGTTGGGTTGCCTTGATCTTTTGCATTTTCCTCCTGATTAAGCCCCTTACGAAAGTGGGTGAAACGTTGAGTCCTTCGGCCTCAATAATGACACGGTGCAATCCCGGAAGTCGTTTTTTACGTAATGACAATGGCCGTGAAAGCCTCCGAAATAATCAGAATTCTAAAGTGCCCCCACAAAAAAAGTCAAAATTCTGGACTTCTCGCTGACCATGCTCTTGGCCTACATGACCGATCGATTTTTCAAGGTGATGGTGGTTAAATAATTGACGAACCACAGCTGCATAATGTAATTGTGCACCATTGAACTGCACCTATATATTGCGTCGGAGTGCAAGAGGAATACCCTCCAGTAGGCCCGAAAAATATAATTTAAACATTCGAAATAATTTTCTGCAGCCTTTCAGAGCGTATGAAAGTTAGTTCCTCCCCGTCCAAAAACGATGGAAAACGTCAAAATTGTGAAACAAAAATGTTCGTTGCGTGTAATAAACCATACAGTAAATGCCATGTCGGAGAAGTACAGAAGGCGCAGTGCTTTACTGAGAAGTAGATGTAAAAGGAGTTTGATTGTGTGTCGACCTGGCCTTGATAAAACGAATGTGATGATTAGTTTATTAGAGCAGTCCAATGGATTGCTTTTAGAGACAGCTTACAGTCACACTAAAACTGTAGACATTAAAACTTTTGTCTTAGACGTACGCATTAGCATTCAATCAGTCATAAGCTAGTATTTTTAACCTACTCTCACCGAAACTATACAGTATTTTCTATAGTAAGCGTAATCTACAAAGTGCAAGTAAGCTTTCGTTGTGTAGGACCTGTACTGCTAAGTATATAGCCAATATTGTTCCGCAAGCATACAGTTAACTACGTTATGTTATGGGCAATATGTAGCAATTCGTCTAGCCTGTAATCAGGAATAGCTCGATATGCCTACACCAAGGTTTTAGTAGTATTGGAATTAAGGTAGCCTTTATCATCTCGGGAAGAAAGGGTAACCTTATTTATTAATTCGGTGTGCAGACGGGAACAAAAAACATGCATTTGAAAAATTCCGAAGAACACCTTTTCTAAACCATTTGCCTTCTTGTCAACCCTATCAATAGCGTTTACACAGTATGTTTTTGCACAGACCCCATAATAGCTACACACGATTACCCTAGCATACTCGGTTCGTGGAACTCCGTACAAATCATTCTTGTAATTTGATGTATCAAAGCGATGAAGGTGTTGTTTCATTTCGCATAAAGATTTTCAGCAGCAATTTTGTTAAGACTTCCGATGTCTGATTGGACAAAATTACGATCCCGTATTCTTACGGCCCATCCCCCTTGGGATAAAATTCCCTAATTTGGGACAATTTCAAGAACATTTTAAGTTTCGCGATTAATTTTAGGACAGGTAACAATATCTGTTGCCCTAGTTTTGCCTAAGGCAACTTCTTATCTTGCAGGAACGAGACTTGGACCCTTATTACCATATCGAGTAGATTCCGCTAATTAGTTCACTAAACTGTCGCCTGATGGATTCAGCGTTTAGTCTTCATTTTGCATTGGAACCAATCAAAGATGGTTTCGAATTACCCCATCCGGCGCCTACGTGCCGACATTTACAGACTCCGGGACTTCCCCGTTTTATCCGCCGTTCTGGGCCGTTTAAGCATCGTTGCCGTGTATAGCACAATTTAAAGGAAGATGGAACTAAGGAATTTTCCATACGCCACAATCCTAAAACTGCGTGGTTGCAAGCGTCGCATGAGTCAGTTCCGCTTCAATCATCTCGCTGAACGTATCTGGTAATGCCCGCAATTAAAACCCTGGCTGTTTGAGGGGTTGTGCCGTCCTCTGGGTGGTTGTATAAGCTACATGCTAAGTGCCTTTGTTAAGTGGTGATGTTGTGCACATGCTATCGCTGTTTATAAGCGGATATTTACAAAAAGGTGCGTTGCAAGCATATATACATTGTGGATCTCTGTCGTTCGTCGTTACGATGCAGTGCCAAGTCTTCGTAGGAAGGATTTTAATACACCACCATTCCGGTTAAAGCTGTCCGCCACCCCGTTGCCTATACGATCGTTCCCTATTTGACCTATCTTCAAGCAACATCGCAGAGTACCTCTAGGGGAGGCGGTCCCCTTCTGTCTACATTGGATTTTGCAGTTGTTGGAGCACCCGAGCACTACGCCAGAAATATGCTGTGAATTATTATTTTGAAGGGTGCTATTCGTTCCAAAAGTGGTGTGCGTATTGTAGACATTTAAGGCACAATGCATGCTACATTTTACCTTGCAATATTACCTATGTACCGTCCGTGTTGAGTTTTGCGAAGCATTATATATATTGTGGTAACTTGAATCCAAGTTCTGAGAAAAACCTAAACGGGAATTCTATAGCTGTAACTTCTTGAATTCGGGTACCAAAGGATTTCAGTGGACGTTTTGTCGTTGTTTTAGGATAATCAATTGCTGTGAAACGTTGACTAATCGCTATATTGATTCGTGCATATTACATGTGCAGATTTGTGTGTGTAAATTCAGAGCTGATAGACCATATTATTATGTATGTATGTATGTATTATCTGTATCCTCATTTACCTTGCAGTGTAGATGCTGGTGGTTTATGCGCTGGCATCTGGCGGTACAATGCTCAACTTACCCCGGATTTGGAATACAGAGTTGGAGAGCGCCTTTGGTGTTTGCGCAGAAACCATTGTGTGAGGTGTGTGTCTTGGTGATGTGTTGACCTTGTTAATCTATTTCGTAGGTCTGTGGTTCTGAGTGGAGCATAGTTAATTTGGTGCCAACTATGAATGGTCTCACCGAGCCCGATTCTAATCGCCAAGGATAGGGAAACACTTCCACCCCCGCGCGTTTCGAACTGAGGACTTGTTTAATGCAAACCTGGTACTTACCCAACTGCGTCATGCTGCTTCTTTCTATATTAATTTAACTCAATTATTGTACTCTATTTGTTTGTGTTTATTTAAATTAACAGAAACTTGAATTCTTGTCGCGTTTTGTATACTCCATTATACAGTGCCCAAACAACTGAAGGAAGGACACCCAAAGATAGGTGCAGGTTTCTACAGCTGTAGAGCGCCTCCCAGGGGTAGCAACGCGAAGCAACGGCTGTTGGATTTCGGCGTTTGACCAATTTTCTGTTGAAGTGAGATTTACATCCCCAAAAGCCGTGGTGCCCGGTCGGTCTAACCCCTTTCTCAACTGAGTTCTTATCCGGAGCCAAATGGGCTGGAAGGGACAGGCAGGGGCGAGTAATACTATGTAAATTTGTTAAGGATCTTAACGACCGTTTTATACCGTAACAATTTTCAAGATTAAGGAATCAGGATCGGTGTACAATAAAGACACATTAGGACCGTATTGCTGCTTCAAATAATTATAATAAAAATCATACATAACCGGTTTTGAAATATCCAAAAACCGAGACACCAACATAACTCAGTTTGTTATACAGATTGTACGAAATCCGTTTTGAACGTAGGAAATGAATAAGTGCAACAACAAAGACATAAACAAAATGAGTAGCAGGACAAAGATAGAATGTAATCATGGCTAGGAAAATTTTTAAACTAAAATTAAGTCAATGAAACGAACAAATACTTCTGTCAAATGTTTTATCTGTCATTAAAGGTATAAAGTGAGGTTTAAATAATTAAAATAATTATGTGAATAGCAAACAATAGCATATTTATGACACTTTATACTCTTAATGACAGATAAAATATTTGACAGAAGCATTTGTTTGCTACATTGACTTAATGATAGTTTAAAAATTTACCTAGCCACGATTACATTATATCTTCGTCCTCATTTTGTTTATATCTTCCTTATCGCAAGCATGAATTTCTTATGTTCAAAACGGATTTCGGACAATCTGTATAAAACCGACGTTTTGTTAATTTCAACAGCTGTGAAATTTTCACTAAATCGAAATCTATCCTTAAAGTTAGGTTTCGTAATCAATGCTTCCGCTCCATTCTGTTAAAAGTTTTCTCCCAATGGCTAATTAACTTTACAAGAAGTCTTTTATTCACGTTTGGAGGAGTTTTGATTTTTGGTTCTCTAAAATGTTTTACGGGGTGCTGATTACAAATTTCCACTTTGCCACCTCGAAAAATTTTGGAAAATATCAAGAAAAGCAAAACAGAAATAAAATATGCAGTTATTTTTTATTTTTTAACTATACACAGAAAATGTGCTATAAATAAATTAATAGACAAATTTTTCTACAACTTACCCCCTCTCCTTCCACCTCTACCTCTATTTCACTTTTAACACCTGTTCAACCTGTGTAGAAATGCATTTGGCAGTTTATCCTTGAGATTCCTCTATCACGCAGATAACGCTTACTGTCTCTTATTAGAGAGCACGAGATGGCGAGATCCAAGGGGTAACGGCGCGGCGATCGGACTGCCTCGGCCTTCTCGCTTTTTGACATTCACATTGATTGGGTTTTATATGTACGGACGTCGGACGTACGGTGCGGTTGCTGTTTAGTTTAAGATCAGCTCGAATTCAGACTTCGTAGTCTCAGTAATGTCCCTTCAGGTGTGTTTTGTTTCTGATAGTGCATTAGAAGATGGAAGTAAAGTGACTGCAGTTAAGCAAAAGAGTTTAAATACATTTAGGGAAGCAACTAAGCAAAGAAAAGATGGAAAAGATTCTATTGAGCTTTATGAAAAATGCTGAAAACAGTGAGTTAATATAAAGTTAGTTGCGGCCTATGTGAAGAAGGTACATCAGGATGGTCAAACGCAACAGTTGCGCTCATTTCTGTTCTTAGTTTTTGCTTCAAAAATCACTGTTTTTGTGTGGAATGGTGGTAACACCTGAGTTTGTACAGCAGCAAAACAGACCTTCTGCATCTAAGCGAAACCTTGTGTATAGTGTTAGGCAGCTTTAAGTTAGAGAAAACGTTTTACAACGCATACTACAACGTGTTGGGCCAGTTTTTGACTTAATAGCAATTGACGGGCAATATCATCACAGTGTTTTCGCTGACAGAGTGGTCTTAAAGAAAAATCACGGCAACATTGATAAGTGGTCTGTAGCACTTGCACACCTTATAGTTAGTGCAGTGAGACCAAAATCATTTATTTCACCTATGCAAGTTGGTTTGGCAGCATTTCTGTAGATAAAATATGGACCCTGGAAGTTGATTGATCTGTTGTCATCCCTGGGATTTTGTTTGACTTATACGGAAGCTGTACATTTAGAAATATCAGCAATCATAAGCCAATAACTGGAAGTTCACGAATAATTTTTTTCTTAATTAGTGTATGACAATGCCGATTTTAATGTTCAGACACTTAATGGACACAACACTTTTTATGTAATGGGTGGCATTGTTTCTATCACTCCAAAAATGCAGTTGCTCCGGATCAAAATATTCCTCGGGTGAAGGATATACCTTCAACAGAATTCTTAGGAAGTTTCGGAGCTGTTCAACTGAGAAGTTTCGAGGGAACAAGTGATATGTGCTTATCAGCAATCAATATCAATGATCTCCGTGTAAATTGCTTATCATCAGATACTATTGTTTCTTCCCTGTCTGACTTGCTATGGCTTTACTGTAAATTCAAAGACTTTCCAGGGGAAAATGGGAAAATGGGAAAGTTGCAAAAGATCTTCTATATGAAATAACTTTTGTTATCTGTCAGCCGTTAATTAATGCTTCTCCTGGTAATTATGACACGGTCTACACGGCTTTAATCTCTGCTGTATAAAAGACTACATCATTACGTCACATAACGTGCTTGGTGACTTTCGATCAGCCTTTGTACCTCAAGGCACGAGATATTCTTATATCTCCTTGTATATTATATTTCTACACATTTTAGAGAATTAATAGTAATAATAATATTCTCTGGCTACCCCCTGCATTTTATTTTTGCATATACTAATTCATCTCGAAGATTGCATAAATTTTCATGTTATAAAGAAAAAAAAAAGTGGCTTTTTGTGATTATTGAAATTGAAATTTTCGAATAGGCAAAATACAAAATTCATAATCAGTACCCCAAAAAACATAATAGAACAAAAAGTTAGAACTTCTTCAAAACTTTCCAGGTAAAACTACCCGATTAGTGGACTAATAGTTTTGTCAAATACGCTGTTGTTAGCCAGCTTAAAGGAATTTCAGTAGATAAATCACTAGCTAGCGTGTTTGGGTGTGCACTAAGCCTGTCGTGATAAGTAACACTTTGTTTTGTAATGATTTTACTAACTGAACTTATTCCGAGGTCTCTTCTAATGACTTCATTTGGGTACGTACATTCATGATTTCACTAAGTACTTTAGAATGGAATCTTCTGATTATGTCACTAGCGGTGTTAGCTCCAGACCATATGCCAGATTGGTCTCAAGATTGCTTTATAAAGAATAATCTTGTTGTCAATTGAAAGTTGAGACATTTTACACTGCAACCAGTACATTTGTCTGTGTTTTAAGTCTAACACTTTCGTTTAGCCCAGACATGTTGTTTCCAGGTAAGTCGACGGTCCAGGTGTATTTTCAAGTACTTAACAGAATTTTGTTGTGGTTTCTGCTGGTCATCGAGAGTTACTGGAGGGCAGGTTTTTCGCTTCAGCGTGAATATGACATGGCTGGATTTAGCTTCGCTTGCTTTAATGCACCATTTTATGAGCCAGTTTTGTATTGCCCTTAGATGAATTTGCAGATTTCGTGATGCCATTATGGGGTCTTGGTGGGTTGTTAAGGTGGCTGTGTCATCTGCATATGTTGCTAATGTCGTATACCTTGTTGTGGGATATCCGCTGTGTACAGTAAATATTTGCTGGTGATATGAAATAACTCTTAAATAATTATTAAAAAATACGAGCAATAATAAATTATAGAAAAAACGTGAATATCGAGAAGTTTATCAATGTATATAGGTTACATATTCTTATGAAGTTACAAATTAAAAGTTAAATGTTACAAGTTACATTATGCTATCATGTAATAGTCGTGGTGCGTTCCATCTCTGGGGCTGATGAATATGGTAAAACGGTAAAACCTTTGCTTCATAAATACGCCGTGGGGTGCGCATATGATTGGCAGATCTACGTTGCTGATAAGGTGATGCAGAGTCTTTATAACTACCTTGTGACAGCGAAACTTGGTCTTCAGGCAATAAATCCGGACTTTAAACAGATTTGGACAATATGTGTTAAATATGCAGTGTTTATATATGAAAAAGGATTGCTAGTTCTTAGTTCTTATTTATTTTCGACTTATTGTGAGTTTGTAAAGTTTTTGTTTGTTTTATAATCTTTGATTTGGCATTCGTTGTGAAGTGTAGCAAACTATGTTATATAGTAAGAAGATAAATAGATCTTCTTCTCTTATGTAAGGACGTTAAGCTAAGGTTTGTTATCAATTAGATTGTTGCACTGTGATAAACACCTTACTGGCTAAATTACAGCTGTATACCTTGTGCTTAAACAAAGTTGCCTTGAACAGAGGTTATTCTACTGTAATAGGTTGATAAAGTAATTCTAGCTTTGACATCTATGGACACAACTTGCAGGTGTTCGACGTTGGTTAAACAAACGTTTCGGGTGAGCTGCTAGCTATCTGTTGCATCCGCATAAGCAACAGCAAAAAAACACATATGTTCTTCCTTTAACTAATGGGATTATTTGGCAACGTTTCAACAGATTCGGAATTGAACGAAGGTAATTGACCATCGTAATCGGCATATGGTACAAGTCCATCGTTCCCATAAGATAGCTTATTCAACACACCGGAATGTCTATTTTCCAAAAGAAAAAAAAATTACTGGGACCAAACTTGGATGACCCCGATTTTAATTTAGCGAGTATCGGCACAACGAAAAGTTCAAGACACCCCAAAAATTTTTTACACACCAAAAAATTCAAACTCACTTAAAGCTGCCTTAACTTAAGACACAAAGATTCGGGCTAAATTCAGGCACAACTAAAAGTTGAAAGCTACCAGAAAATCTGCTTCAGCTCATGAAACAACGAAAAGTTTAAAGCACTACACAAAGCTTTGCACAAAGGAGTTACATTAACGGGCCCTCGACAACTTGCAAACCGTTCGGGGTTTACCAATACTCGCACACAAGTATAACCAAATTCGTGGTAAATAACAGACAGTGGCGTCTCTAGCCATCTTTCTCTTATACATGTGCTTTATGTTCGTTATAAAATATTGCACAACGATTCGGGACTAAACAGGCGCTCATTCGAAAGTATACATTTCAGACAGGTTGAAACCTGTTTAAGAAAAGCGATTGACGGTCGTCAAGGGGGTCGTTAAATTGATTACGTAAATTGATACGCAAGGAAATCCAAAACGATATCTATTGACAAGGGCATAATTTCAAAGAAGCATGGCATATGCAAAAAAAGAACTGTAAAGTAGAGCTGGCACTTGTAAAACCGTGAAATATTATTATGAAAAAGCGAAAGATGTCCTTACATAATTTCGTAAATTGACTAAATTCGGAAAATCTATTTACATTATATTAACTGTAACCTTTCTAATTTACATCTTTTGTATAAATAGTCCACTTGGAAAAAAAATTAAATTCAAACTAACATAATATAAAGGTTGGTACCGATGTTTAGCTTGTTGCTTCACTCATACGTAGATAACTAAACGAACTAAATAAATTAAGAGAACTAATCTATATTTCATAGGTATACAGATACAGAATTGTTGAAACAACCACAGTGAACGTTAATGCGACCGCCGAGAAATTAGAGAAATCCAATGTAGAAAAATAATTTTAAACGGTGCTGCCGAGTTTGGTTTCCCAGATATTGGGTTGTTCCGAATGCCAACGTTCTTTGAAAGATTACAATATTTGCGAGCTCTGCAGATGTAAGTTAAGGAGGAGAGCTAAGGAGGAATTTGATTTAGTTATGTAATAATAAAATATTATATACTATTATTATAGTATTGTTATACTGATGGGGCCATAATTATATATAACAGCAAAAAGATAACATGAACAACAAAATAGAATGCTTGAGTAAGAAAGAGATGACCATACAACAAAATTAATCTAGTAGGCACAATTAGTTGACAAATGTCATAATTAAAATGAGCTTCAAGCCTACCCGTATATTTGCTACCATGTTTATTTCTTTCTTACTCAAGCAATGTGTGTTATTTTCTTGTTCATGTTATCTCATTGCTGTTATATGTAATTCTGTATATATCTATTATCGTGTTATTATGTAAATTATGGAAATAAGTGTAAGTAATATTATCTCTAGAATAATACTATAGTAAGAGATATAGCCTCTATGCAATGCAAGTACGATCGGCAGCACAGAAAATATTTTTAGTAGCATCCATATCTGAAGTATTTCACAAGTGGTATAAATCACAAGAGTGCATAATAATAGTAATAATACAAGCGTGGTAATGCATTCTATAGTTTTTCTAGAATAAACTGCTTTTTGTTAGTTTACTTCGCAGCGTACTACTCTTTGTTGTTGAACTAAGATTTTGAATCAAAGTTTCATATTAAGTGAATCATATTCAGAAAACGTCTGAAGATAGAGATGTAAGCTTAAATAAGACTTGTAGTAAGATTCCAACAAGAAAATAGATAATATCTGAAACAATAAAAACTCTGTTAAAAACCGAAAACGAATATATTTTGTAATTAAACACTTACTTAGTTTTCTCAATTATTAACGGTTTATTGTCGATTTGTGTTAGCAAATAATGCTTGCATCAACGTGGCGAAAGAAAACGCAGTTTTCATGACCTAAAAATAACATTCGTTTAAAAATGATCGGTTTTGCTATTGCAATATATGCATGAGGATTAGTTAGTGTTATTTTTGGGGAGACTCTGGCGAGTCTAGCAAGTAGGCCTTTATAGGCCCTTTTTGCCAACCCCATGAACAAGGTCTAGGCATGCAGAGTACCAGGTACCTTTGTCCTACTTAGAATTTTGCCGAGACTAAGGAGTTCCAACCTTAGCAAGGGATCTTTTACATGCTACACATCGTAGTAACATGGGACCCACGGCTTTACATCACTTCCGAATGATGGCATTCTGTAGAGGTTTTCATCCGCATTTTTTTTATTTTTAAAAACCTCACCGGGATCGGGGATCGACCTCTCGACCCTTAGGTCAGTAGCCAGAATGCTTACCACTGAGCTATGGAGCCCGGCTGCATGAGGATTACTATCTTTTCTAATAGCACCATTTCTTCTTTTAAATAATTATATTCAAAGGATCACATTTAATTTTCACATGAAACAACTACGTACAGCGTGTTCCTCGATTGAGTTTGTTACGCATCAAAAGCGTATTGTATTAGGGTTATTAGTTTACGCTATATACGGCCATGAATAGACGGTCAATTGGGTAAACGCAGTCGTAGTGTGTAAAATTTTTATCAGAGTTGCAGGGGTTTAAAATTTTTCAAAGAAGTTGTAACCTTCATTAATGCATTGAAAATGGTATTTTAAGTCTGTCATAAAATTGGCAAAATATGAAAAAATGTACAAGGGATAGAAATTTTCACATCTTTATTATTATTGTTTATTATACACCACGCGAAACGTTACTGCAAAGTTCTACTGAGTAGCAGATCATTAATAAATAAGACGTACTACAGTTTTTAACCTTTTCAGCATCTTGTACAATTTAATATTAATCTGCATTTAGATGAAAATGTTGCATTCGATATTACATTTAATTTTTTTATATAACTTTAGAAGATGTATTGCTTATATGAATCATTGTTATTATTACATTTATTAACTGTTTTAAAAAAGTTCGAGAAATATAAGCCATCCGATCGGCGGCTCCACATATTATTGTTCATGGTCTATTTTTTTAGTCATGAAACGTGCTTTAACAGCCAATATAAGAACTGGAGCGGAGATGATTTTATTAGAAGGAACGGGGCAGTGTGTAAAGGTATTAGATGTGAATAGATCCTTGAGTTGTCTAGTCGATATGAATCTTTAGTTTTGTATTAATTGTTCAATAAATATATTTCAAAAGGATTTGTTGTTTGGGGAGCTTTTACATTGTCTAAACTAAGTAACTGCATTTTCCGTACACATACATATGTAATTTATTTATGTTTTTAGGGTTCCCATAGGTTTAGTACAAACAGCTGACACTAACTTTACAACCCTGTCACTGGCCACTACCATTCTCCGAACAAGTACAGCGCGGCAATGGCCTTAACCCACGAAATATTATTCATGTTAGAGAAAAATACAATCCGACAAGCTATTTACTATTTATTTGCAAATCTACAACTGCACACAGAGCCAATAAAAATTGCACATTTTCTCTATTCAAAGTTGAGAAATTAAGGTAGTCTCCCCTCTCACACCCGCATCTCGAACTCTTAAAAAATACAATCGATCAGTACAAAGTCGCCAATCAGCGACTTTCACACAAATATTGATTTTAAGGTTTTTTTTTATAATTATATTGTTTTCCCCAGTTTGCATCTCCCAAATCCAACTGAGCCGCAAAACTCCCACATCCCACTATTGACCCGTAGAAAGTCTTCAAGCAGCGAATTTCACACAAATATGTTTTAAGGTTTTTTTGATAATTATATCGTTTTCCTCACTTTGCAACCCCCAAATGCACCTACGCCGCAAAATTCCTACAATTCGAATTCTCTTAAAAAATACATGCACCAGTAGAAAGCCTCCAAACAGCAAATTTCACATAAATATTCATTTTAAAATTTTTCTATTCATTATAACGTTTTCTCCGTTTCACACAAATATTTATATTAAGGTTTTTCTGATAATTATAACTTTTCCCTTATTTTGCAACTCCCAAATTCACCTGGGCTGCAAAACTCCCACATCCCGAATTATCTTAAAAAATACAGACTACCAGTAGAAAGTCTCCAAACAGCGAATTTCACACAAATACTAATTTTCAGGTTTTTCTCGTAAAATAAACTCTCTAATCTATTTGTCTCATTTGTAACTATGGAAGTGACCTGAATGATTAAATGCTGGCATAGAAACCAAATTGCTATGTTAACCATTAAAATAGATTCACTGTATTATTCTGCCTAACATTTGAGTGGACATGTCTGAACATGTCCTTGCATGTTTTCTACGTCAGAGCACTTAGACCACGCTCATTTTTGCTCTGAAACCAGTCAAATTAAGAATTGGTCGATTTCTGGCTATGTGGGTACATAAAGAGCTACACCGGCTCTTTCGAATTAATGTAAATCAGTTTGTAATAGCTGAACGTATTTTTATTTCAAATTGTCTCGTACGTGTATATACACAAAATATACAGGGTGTTCTATTTAAAAAATCAAAGTTAGTATCATTTCCGGTAAAACCGGAAGTCAGTCATTTTGACTATATGTATCGGCCAATCAGAAATTATATCTAGTATCTTGGTATAAAATCTTATCCCAATCGATTCATAAATAATGAAGATATAAGCATGGCCCTATCCTCATTGCCACTCGGTATATTATAGAAAAAAATAACAATTTAATAAAGTTGTTGGTGCCTCATTCTTCTTTCTTAGTGTAAACCTAAAACTTTTATGCGAAAGTGAAGTAAACAAAAATCCCACATTTATCATACCCTTATCGCAGCCGATGATTGCGCTAGTCGAAGCTTTGATATGAGCCTTCTAAGGTAGGTTGCAATAGTTGGGATATTAATTATTAATTATTATTAATATTACAGATAGACGGCAAAGCCGATTAACTGCATAAAGCAATAGGTACACATAAATAAACCATAAAAAATCGTAACTTAAATTAATAATCTACGTACATACTGAATTCAAATTATTGGACATATTCAAAAAATGGCAAAGAATTTTTTTTTACTAATACACACTCAGATTAGATGATTAGATAGCATTCCGTTCATCGTATGCGTTTTTGAATCAATTCACTGAAGACGAGTTCACAATATTGCTGTCGAGACCGTTCCATACAGAAAAAACCCTATTTGTTAAAAAGTGCTGTCGACACAGCTTACGAAATTTTTCGCGCATCAACTTGAAATTATGTCCACGCAATCTCTCATCATTATTAATTAAAAAAATGCTAAATTGCACAGAATAATACCCATGCAAAATCTTATAAGTCTCGATTAGGTCACCTCGCAGTCTTCTAGTGCACAATGTCTGGAGACACAGAACACTCAGCCGCTGTTCGTATGGTAAATGGCGTATGACAGGACATAACCGGGTTACTCTTCTCTGCACTTGTTCAAGAGCATGAATATCCTTAGCGAAGTAGGGATTCCAAATTGGCACTGCATATTCAAGTTGGGGACGGATAAAAGTTTGGTAAATCTTGGTTAGTAAGAAAGGTAACATATGTTTGTATGTAATTGATATTAAATACACCACGGAGTTCACATTTTTAATTAAGCTACCTATGTGAAGATCCCATTTTAAATCCCTTGTTATTACTACACCTAGATATTTTTGATAAGGCACTGCGGATATGACACTATTATTAAGCACATAATCGCTGTTGGGATTATTATAACCCATATGCAACACAGTGCATTTATCTTCGTTCAGTGGTAAACACCATTCTTCGCACCAGTTCTGCACTAATAATATGTCAGCCCGCAGATTATTCGCGTTGGTTGTAGGGTTTGCAAAAAATTTGGTATCGTCGGCAAATAAAGATACGCTTGTTTAAAACTTCGGTGCAAGATCACTAATAAATACATTGAAGAGTAAAGGTCCCAATACCGATCCTTGGGGGACACCACTTTTGACAGAAAATTTGCGTGATAATTGACCATCTACTCTAACACAGCTCGTACGGTTAGATAAAAAGTCTTTGATCCATGCTAGAAGATTTCCTCTAACTCCGAAGTGTTCAAGCTTCAGGATAAGTCGTTGATGCGGCACCTTATCAAAGGCTCTTTTAAAGTCCAAATAGATAACGTCAATTGGTTCATTGCGATCGAATGCTTTCGTCCACTCATCAACACACTGAAGTAAGTTAGTCGCGACTGACCTACCAGGCATAAATCCATGCTGTCTATTGTTGAGAACGTTGTTCTCAAGAAAGAAGGTAGTCAATTCCTTAGCAATAATTCTCTCCATACTCTTACATATTAACGATGTCAGCGATACCTGCCTGTAATTTTTTGCATCGAATTTATCGCCTTTCTTGTAAATCGGAATAACGATAGCTTCTTTCCATGCAGTGGGCACTTTTCCTTCTTCCAGAGATTTTAACATTAGTCTCGTTATAGGTTTAGCCAAGGACGTGGAACAGTGTTTAAATAATGTTCGGTGCAGCTCATCAGGACCTGGTGATGCATCTATCTTCATGGTTTCTAATATTGCACTGACTTTATCTTCAGTGATTTCAACGAACTTAATGCTGTTATTATTGCGCTCACTCTCCGAGAAATTTGGGAAAACATCCAAACCCTCGTCAACAAAGCTACTTGAAAATTCACTAGCAAATAAGTTTGCCACTTCTTGGGGCTTGGTTGTAATTTCATTCGTACCATCTCTTAATACCAGCGAATGAACTCTTGAGTTGAGAGATTTCCTAATATATTTGTAAAAATGTTTACTACTACCGCTTGATACCAGTTTGTTCTCGTACGTAGATTTTGCATTTCGAATAGTTGCAGTGAGCGCATTACAACTCTTTCTGTAAGCCATATAATTGCTTTGTGTTGGAGAGCTACGATATTTGTGCCACATTTTTCTCTTTCTGTTGATTTGACGCTTAATCCCTTGAGAAATCCAAGGTTTATCGGAGTTATTGATGGTGATTAAAGGTACATAGTTCTCTTCGCCGCTTCTGACATTCATTAAAAACGTATTCCACATCCTGTTAATGTCGTTGCTAGACCAGTTCAAACCATCAAAGTAAACATTTAATGCGTCAAAATCTGCTGCCTTATAGTTTCTTCTGGTTACTCTTCTTGTACACTTAGATGCATTGATAGTTAGCTGGCATTTAGCGTGGATAACTATGTGATCACTTATACCGATGGGAGGAAGCGATTGTAAAATAGATATTGCATTAGGATCTGAAGCAAATATCAAGTCTAGGAGAGAAGGAGTATTCTCATTTCTATACCGATTAAAAAAATTGACCAGCTGAGTTAAGTTGCTTCCAAGGATTGCATTAATAAAATTAGCCGCCTGAGAATTGCCTTCTTGAGGCGAAGGTGGATCCCACGAGAGCTCAGGAAAATTAAAGTCTCCAAAAATCAGCAATTTACTAAGACTGTCACTGCCAATTTGAATGCTATCTATGAGTGCAGAAGTTTGTTCGTGATTAGTACTTGGGGGGCGATAAATACATGCCAGATGCAATTCGACATCAGCAAACTTAATTTGGACCCATATAGATTCCGACCCTGGCGTATGAAAACGATTGATAACATTACACGTAACTCGCTCGCTGCTAATTAATTCAGAAATGTAAATACAGACTCCACCACCCTTAGCATAAGTTCTGTCACTTCTGTGTAGAACATAGCCAGAAATATTAAGAATACATTCAGGGATGTCTGGTTTGAGCCAGGTTTCAGTTATAAGAACGCATGTTGATTTCAGATCCATAACTACTGTTTTAAAATCAGAAAATTTTGCTGTAATAGATGCTATATTACTGTATAACAACGATATTTCTGCTACTCGGCGCTCAATTGGATTTTTGTTTATTGGTTTTTTGTTTTTACAATCTGGGGAGTTCCCCTAATGTACTTGATTGTTAAATTTGTTTCTCCCAAATTAATTTTCTCTTTCAGCTTCTCCCGAAGGGATTTCAGATAATCACGCTGCATTTGAGTTTCATCCGCTTTAATTGTTACGTTGGTGTTAAGATTTAATTTATGTTTGTTTTTAAGAACGCTTAAGGCTTGTTCGCGATTCAACAGCTTAACACGTAAAGGGCGAATCTTGTCCGATGATCCGATGTAATTCGTGTCACCCTATATACCGGGCGACAATGACACCATAGCCATCCCTCTATCTCCGTTACTTATGAATGAATTTGGTTGAAATTTGGTACTAGGATACTAGACATAATTTCGGATTGAGATACAAATATAATGTAAACGGCCGACTCCCCGTTTCACTGGAAACTTTGATTTTTTCAATAGATCACCGTATATATTTTACGTTTTTCTCAATGTGTGATTCAAATTACATACGATAGTGTTACTGAATTTAGATTGACAATTAAATTTTGTATTTAATGGCAAGATTGTCCTAAGTAGGTGACTTTTTCTTAAAAAAGTGTTTAGAAAATTTTATTCTTTTATTAAAGGTTTGTCATTGACCTTACTGATAAAATAGCTATTAATATGAGTTGCTAGAGTAAATTAGAACAACTCGAGTGTTGTTAATTCTGACCATATCGGGCCAGAAATCCCCCAACATGGATCCTCTGACTCTTGCGAGAGCTGGACAGTGGCACAGAACGTGTTCTGCTGTCTCGTCATCCTCGTTACATCCGCGACAGTTTTTGCTGTCCACTAGTCCCATCCTGTGCGTATGTTGGTTTAGAGTGCAGTGTCCAGATAGAATACCCACGACCAGTCGAAGGTTCCTTCGGGACAGTTGCAAGCAATATTTGGCTGTCTTGGGCGAGGGCGCTGTAATAGCAGCTCTTGCTTGCCGGCAGCTTTGCATGTTAACCCATCTTCGTATGAAGCTGTTTAAGGTTTCTGATATAGCATAGAGCTTAATATTGCAGGGATATAGGGATTACGGGTTCTGGCCCCCAGAGAGGTTGTCCGGAAGCCAGTCTCGCAGTCTCATTGACGTCCTCATTGCCGTAGTTACCGTCATGTCTTTTCACCCATACAAGGGAAACGACATTATTTTTTGAGATATCCTCGAGAGCTTCACGGCCACTACAGTACCACACCTGAGGTAATTTTGCAACTGCCCAGGGCTAGTAAAGCGGCTCTACTGTCACTGAAGATACCAATACATTGATTCTCAATTTTCCTTTCAAGAATTGCTTTTGCACCATGCATTATTCCAATTACTTCCGCTTGGAAGACAGTGGCGATTTTGCCTAGTGGTATGCTTTGGCGGAGGTTCAGATCGTCAGAGAAAACTCCGGCACCCGTTCCATGCTTTGGACGTCGTTCATTCTTGGTGTTTTATGTACATGTATTCTCTTGTATTTGTGTTTTTCTTACAGATTATATATCTTTTTATGTAAACTGTTGGGTTTTTATTCCTGGCAGGGTTTGTATGCATAATTTTAGCATTCAATATGACAACGAGCAACCTAAAACCAATATTAGCGAACCCTAAGCCGCACTGACGATTTTAATAGAGTCTTATATCTCTACGTCTGTTTCAGCTAGCAAACCCAGAGCAATACAAATTAATGGTACAGTGGAGTATAGGGTTAGGTAAACGTACTGTTACAATTGTGTGGCCAAAAGGTGTTGGATTCAGCTCGTAAACGTTAAACAGGAAGATCGTCCTAGTGCGTAAAGTGGGTAATGCTACAAAGTGCATTTTTATTACGAGGCGTTAAAATAACAGTTCGTCTTCTAAATCTGGTGTCCGCTAACCCTCACCGTGATTCGGGGAGAAACAATCGCAGGGCACCTATAAAGCTGACAGCATCTGCAACATATATCTGCAAAATTTCCAGAGAGTGGTGCTCGTCTGATCGCAACAAATACGTGCGTGACCTTTGCTTGGAACGTAGAATTTTGTAAAAGTGCATCATTTCGAATCATACATCCCAACATTTATTTTTTGTTGAGTGTGGTCCAAACGTCTGGTTGGCGCGTAACGTCAAACACGGGACGGCTAGAATGCGAGTTAGAATTCACGCATAAGATAATTCGTGTTATTGTCTTTTAATATTAACTAATTGTAGATGCCTGTAAGTTACCGTTATGTATTGTAGTTATGGTAATTGGTAAATGCTCGTAGTATTATATGATAATACCAACTATCGTTTGAATTAGACATGGCCAGGTATTCTAGGTATTTTACACGTAATTTATTATTTATATGTACGTGTTTAAAGCTAATATATGAGTGTATGTGTATACCTTTTGTAAACAGATTGACTTTTGTTGGAGAGGATATGTACAGTATTTAGTTTCAGATCTTGAGTTGTAGCCTAGTGGGATCGGCTACCGAAACCCTGTTGCATTGATTATCCGTAACCTCCACTGTCAAGTGTGAATTAAAGGTAGGATTTCTTTCGTTACTGAGCTAAGTAGCAACTAACGAGGCAAATAATCAGTAGTAATACTATAAGTACTTCGATATTATCGGGTTATATGTCGATAACTCGTTGCACAATAATAAAAGAGTGTCAGCTTGACAGGTTAAATAGTTCAACCGCGCAGCGGGAGGATTATTCTGTCAAACTGAAACGATTTGTTATTGTGCAGGAAGTTTGAAACGTATAACCTGTTCGAAGTACGCATTATATACAATTTGATTATTTTTTGAGTAAATTTTAATATTAGGAACAAATAAAGATTTTATTAGCAGCTCGATTTGTTTGTATTGCGTCTCCTAGTAAAGTTACTCTAGTATAATCAATCTTGTCTAATCGAAATTACACAAGATAATTTAACTAAATCCAGCCTTCTGATTAGTTGAGATCGCTACGACAAAAATAATCATTCAAATATTAATGTATACTAGACGTCTTTATTTAATACGACTTGTAACGGTGGTTTTGAACCACAGTAGAACTAAAGAAGCTGCGTTACAACATCCACGTGGTTTCCGGCAGATGGCTGAAGCGGCTTTCTGGCTAATGTTCATGCATTGTAATTATACTTGTACCTGCTCTAATTCTTTTTTTTCTATCAAACGATACTTTAACTTCTTTCAGTTTGCTGTACACTTACAGAAGTGAAGGTATTCAAGTTTAACGTCAACATTTCTCCAGCATTTAACACTTCAACCTTTTGAGCACGTTGAATTGAAAGAATCAACATTTTCTTTAGTGATGTGTTTCCTGTTTTCCACCATGGGGCTTCATAGACTGCGATACCAACACTCTCACTCTAAACAAAAACTAAATCGATTAGAGAGTGGATGTTTTACATTGTCTCTATACATACCTCAGCTATCAACAGTGACCCTGCTATGCAATATAGGAACAGCAGTCCAGAAAATGTTGACAGATACCCAAGATTGCTGACAATTTGTTCCACATTGGGGGGAAAGCTACGGAATTTATATTTAGTATTTTAATAGCTATCGCTTATTATTTTAACTTTCCTTACCCACTGCTCATTATACTAAATAATCCCATACATATACAAATTGCGCTTGTAATGAACTGATTCAATAGCAACAAAGAGTATATGGTATTCATATCCTTAACGCACCTTCAATTAAAGTATACAGTTTAAAAATGTAACTAAATAGATGAAATACTTACTCCAAAATCAAACTGTGATGATCGATCAACAATGAAATTGTTTTTGCGGAAGTACCGTCGTCCCGTTCAGCTAAGTTGGTGTCGAAAGATAATGTTGCAAAACCGGTTTTCAATATTTTGAATTCATTGACGAGATGAATAACTAGGGAGGCGAATAGTAAATCGAATCCTAACAAGGCCGGAAATCCAATAATCCCAATTCCCACTTCTGCTGCATATGCTATTTCAAACAGGGGTGTATTATTTGTTGAAAGTGAATGATAAGTAGCAAACGGTAATGTTCTAGATTTTAATATAATAGGTTTAGAACAATATGCAACGCAGGCGACTGTTCCAGCAGCTAAAGAACATTTAAATAGTATCCACATGCGGTTGCACATTATTTGAATATCGTTTTCTAATTCTTGTCCATACTTGTCCACTGGCCAGAACAACTGCTCAATTTTATTCAGTAATGTAGCCAACCTTCTACGGTGTAGAATTATTACCAACATCTTAGGCGATATCTGAAACCAACGATCTTACGAGTAGTACAAGAATTTCACACTAGTAACGAACAATCTTAGTGAAAGAACATTTGCAGAAAAAATATAATCAAGATGACCACATTTAGTATAGTAAAAAGAAATACACAAATGGTAGATATTTTGAAATAATTATTTGATCAAATGGGTTCAGCAAAACTAAAAATTACGCCACGTGGGTCTAACTTTCTTGTTTGACAAATAGTTTGAGAAAGATTATTACTAGAGAATGGAAAATATGCGCAAATATATGCACACTATTCTGAAAACATGTGCAAAATACATGCAAAAGATTTTAGAAATATGCATTAGCATATGCCAGATTATTTACTCTATGCAGAAATTAAAAACGTAAATAATAGTCGATTAATCGTAAATCTATAACAAAATCTGTAAAAGTCTTTACCCAAAACTTCCCTCGTCGACATTGTGACACTAAATAATTTTAAAAATCAAATTAAATTAGGAGTAAAAATATCTTCACGTTTCTAATAAATTAAATAAATCTTCAAATAAAAAAGACGTTATCGGTGGTCGAATTCGAAAGGCAGGCGGACCGCGTATGCAGTCACAACGTTCTGTGGGATATTGCAAAGGAACGGGCTATTTCTACCTGAGCTACGGAGCACTGACCCTTCGAATTTCTGCGTTGCAGCTATATTAAGTAACACACTAATTTGTAGCGCCTTTTTGTATCGTACAACATTTATTCTGAATCTATTGGGGCCCATTTTTGGTAAAAATAAAGCCTGCACTATGTACAAATTATTACTTGTATTTATTGCAAAGTTAAATAAAAAATAAACAAAATTTTATTTTTTAAGGTGCTGACCCTGTATATATTTGTCTAAAATGTTCTCGGTTTTATGCTCCGACAAATCGTTTTTGAGCTATAACGACAACAGCCAGGCAGACAGACAGACAGACGGAATTGATAAAACCTGTTTTTCGTCATCTAGGAACCCTGAAACCTGAAGTTTTGGAGAAATCTCTAAAGGTAACTTTCACGCGATTTCTTCGTCTTTTAGACCAGGGAAGTAAAAAAAAGAGAAATAGATATCTATGTATTAAGGGAGATATGAATATGTTTTTTCCTGAGGTTGACATGGTTACAGACCGAGGGTTTCTGACCGAAGCGAAGGTATATCTCGAAGTAGTGCATACAGTATCTCATTGACTAGCATATTAGTAATAATAGTATGAAGTTTCAAAATTTCGTAAGTATAAGGTTTCCCAATAGGAACGATATGTTTTTAAAATTAAATAAAATACAAAATATTTGAGACAAAAGGAAAACTTTTTCTTTATTTTCTAGTACAACTTATGACAATTATGTTTTGAATAACACATTATTCAAATGTCCACCTCGGCTTCGTTTGCAGGATCGAATCTGATAAACCCAATTTTCGGTAACTTTGTGCAATAGATCAGGTGTAATTTCATTAATGCAGCGTTCGATGTTCAATTTCAAAGCGTCAATAGTTCGAGGTTTATTGGCATAGACCAACGACTTTAAATAACCCCACAAGAAGAATGTTGGATTTTCTTTCAACGTGCTTCTTTTTCTACATGCAATTAAATACAATCACAATAGGTAAACAATCATATGAAGTTAAACTAAATATGTATATTCAAAACTAACTCAGAATTTAAATAAAAAATTTATTGCAAAAATATTATATAGTTTAATATTCCATCCCTTTCCTTGTAAAAGAGTTTTGCGTCTGGCTTGGTTGAACGCTGAGTTACCCATTATGAAAGTTTGCTACACGTTGAGTTTCTCTATTTTGCGTTGTCTGTCTCAACAATGACACATTATTACTTCCCTCGTCTAAAAGACGAAGGAAGTATTGTAATCACGAAAAAATCACCTTCCGAGGTTTCTTCAGATCTCCACGTTTCAGGGTGCTTAGATGACAAAAAAAGGTTTTCTCAATTCCGTCCGTCTGTCTGTCTGTCTGTCTGTTGGCGGTATAACTCAAAATCTATTTGTCAGAGATGATATTTTGCATACACATTACACAGTATACAGTATGTCTCAAAATTGAAGCCCGTGTTTTTGGGATTTGATTCAAGGGGCTAAAATAAATCGAAAATTAAGAGTGAAAAATTTTTCGATTGTCCCTCGTTATAGAGTTATTGATAAAAAACGAAAATTTTATATTTCAATTTTAAACTTTATTAAAAACGAATAATACTAGAAAACAAGATATTTTCCACATCTGTTGTCACAAAATGTGTTCAAACAGATCGCCTTCTACTTCAAGGCAATCAATCGCGCGATTTATCAAGGAAACACGAACGCTCTGTAGCATATTATCGTCTATTTACACCACAGCAGCGTGAATACGGGCCATCACATCTTCAGGATTCAGAACTGGTTAGCGGTAAACCTGTTCTTCCAAACAGCCCCAGAAAAAGTAATCCAACGGATTCAGATGCGGTGATCTAGGAGGCCATGGTATGGGTCCACCTCTTCCAATCCACCTCTCAGAGAATTTTTAATTCGGGATATTTCTCACTTGTATTCCATAACGTGCCGGTGCATCATCATGTTGGAACCAACAATTTAATCTAGCTGCTAATGGAACTTCATTGAGCAGTGGCAGTGGTAAATTTTCGTTTCAAAATTGAAGATACCTGGCTGAATTAAGACGGTTAGGTAGAATGTGTGGACCAATTACATTATTATTTAATAACGCAGCCCAAATTTTAATTGACCATCGTCTTTGATAAGATCTTTAGCGTACTAGGTGGGGATTTTCATCCCATGTAGGTTATGAGTATTTATGATACCTGTCTCAGTAAATGTGGATTTATCACTCAACAGAATCTTTTCAATGAAATGTAAATCATTGTTCACGCTATCCAACAACCATCTACTAAAATTGACTCGAAGCTCCCCATCCCCGTCATGCAGAACTTGAACTTTTTGAGGCCTAAATGGATGCAGACCAATTCTCCTTAATAATCTGTGAATTGTATCTTTTTGGACATGAGTTTGGGACGATACAATTCGAAGGAGTTGCTTGGTTCCGCCTCAACAAATTCAAGAATTTGCTGTTCTTGATCGACACTTAGTGTAGGTTGACGCCCTGCCTGATTTTTTCTAGGACTTAAATTACCTGTTTTCACAGTAATTTTTGTTCTACCCGTCTTATAGTTTTTGCATCAGGGTGCCGACGATTTTGAAACCTCTCCGCATATACCCTAGCAGCAGTAGTGGCATTGTCATTACATGCACTTAATACTTTCAACATATCGACGTAATCTCGATTACAGTAGTATCGTTCCATTTTAAACACACAAAACCGAAGGAAATGATACTTGTCAATATGACAGAACGATTCATACATTTTTAACATCGCCATAGCCACCTAATTTAATTGGAGCGACCATGCGATAAAACTTTTTCTTTACATTTTTATCACTAACTTGATAACGAGAGACAATCGGAACATTTTCCACTCTTAATTTTCGATTTGTTTTAGCCCCCTGAATCAAATACCGAAGGCTCGGGCGTTAATTGAACAATGAAAATTTCAGACAAATAATATATATTGTAATGATACAACCATATGTGTGTTAGAACCAAATTTACAAAATATTAAGTGTTTACAATGGTTAAAAATAATTTGGATTTATTCGGGTTAAGGCGGAAATGTGAATGGAAAATAGCTATTTTAAAAACAGGTAGATTTGATAATAATATAATATTGTATAAATTGCAGTTTGGAACGAATGACAAATACTTGATTTGAAATAAAATAAAAATTTAGTAAGTTTAACTCAAATAGATTAAGAAGATATAAAAAGGATATGATATCGTTAAGTAGATTTGTTTTAATTATTGATAATAATAAGTTTTTAAAATGTAGAAAAACGGATTAGATCTGATTAATAGTAATTTATTATACAAGACGATAAAGTTAAATTGTATCCACGAGTGAATCGTTTAACGTCGAGACGAAGTCGAGACGTTAATGATTCAAGAGTGGATAGAAATAACTTTATCGTCGTGTATAATACAATATTTTTTTCTATAGCAAGAACTTTAACAATTTCAAAAGAAAATAAGGACAGTCAGTCACATTTCAAAATGTCAGTAGCTAGATTGGGTTGCTACGATAATACGAAGCTGTCATATTTAATTTAAACAAAAGTTATAAAATTAAATTACTTTATCTATCCTTGATGTTAAAGTGCTACTTTATCTACCCTTGCAGTTAAAGTAAAACTTGTCCTTTTGTTTTGAGTTGATAAAAGCACACTTTAACATGTGCTATAAAAATGTTTTAACTAATAAAAAAGGGTATACTTAAAATCTACGTGGTGAATAAAAATGTAATTTTGAAATAACAAGAAGAAGCAAAGGCTTAACGAATGAAGATTATTGGTATGTGGTAAAAACTAATGAATAGCAGAATTATTCTACAAAAGTGAATCATTGAAAAAATATAATGGATCAATTTTATTGGAAAAGCTCATTTGACATATTACATTAATCAAATTGAATTACGTCAAGCTGTTTGGTGCTAGTTAAGGCTTCCAGAAGAGGATCATCGTGTAAAAGAACCACATTCCAGAAGGGTGGCAGATGTGATAGCAAGTAGATGTATACAGGATTTGTTGACTGAGTGCTGTGGAAAAGGTAGAGCTTGCAGATCTTGGACGGTGGGGACATCTTGTCTGTCTGTAAGCCGTGCATTGCAGGAAGGTGCTTGAAAACGTCAATTGGCGAATCAAAAGGAGGTTGACGTTTGGAACGTTGTGCGAACCAAATGAAAGGTGGGTGATTTCTTATTAAAATTATAACTATAAATGAAATACAGACAATAAGGTGAACTAATTAAGAACGAATTACTTACTGTGTTTTTAATATTGTTGTGTACCGTTGCAAAAATTGGGCCGTTGTCATTTGAATTTCAGATTTGTTTTGACAGTTGGTTGACATAAGTATTGTGATTTATGCGTATGAGAGTAAAAATATTAGAAAATCAATTTTTCAGATATCAAGTAATTAGATAAAAGAATCCACCAATGATTTTTCAAGAACTATTTCTAATAATATTTATTGACATTCTAAGACATAATAAGGCAAATTTTAAATTTAAAAAACCGATTAATATCAATATACCTGAAGGTTCAGTTCAATATACAGGGTGAGCACCTTAAAAAAATTAAATGTTGTTTATTTTTGCTTTTGTTTTGAAATAGAAGGAAGTAATAATTTTCACATAGATCAGGCTTTACATTTTCGCAAATAGGACTCAACAGATACAGGATAACGTAACAAAAGAGTCGAAACCTTTTAACAATAAGACCATTCCTTTAAACAGAGCCGCGTCGCACTCATTTCAATAAGGCTGGATAACGCAGTTCGACTTATCAATGTGGTTACGATCGCTATGCCGATGCGGCGGGTTCAAACCCCAGCGAGATACGTTTTTTTAAAGTTGCAAATTGATCTAATTCGCGCGAGGAAAGTTTGGTGTAAACCCATTTACAGATTTTTATATAACTATTTATAAAAGTGTTATTGAACGAATAGCATACGAAGGTACAAAAGCGTTAAAAAAGTATTGAAAAAATGACCCTCAGATTCCATTGCACGACGAGGTCTTATCAAAGGTTGTAATAATAAATAAGATATACTATCTTTCAAATTCAAAAAACTCACTTTATTCGAATCGGCAAATGAGTCCGCGTGTTGGTGGAGCTTAACCCTGTAGTATTTTACAAATAGCAACGTTCAGCATACATTTATAAACTATAACAGGGCAAGTGAAAATTGTAAACAACGGAGAGTTGTTTACACTACAGTGATTTGTGATAGTATGCATATAACAGTAAGTAACTTCCATCGGGACGCAGGAGTGGATAACTGCTGCAGAAGTACGATAAAAAATTGATAGATTGCTAGATTATCGAAAGTAACGTCAACAATATCGAGGTCTAAAGTAAATTCAATAAAACGTCAAAATGCGTGAAAATAGAGCAACAAATGGTCCAATACCTAACACTGCATGCAGACAGAAGGTCGGCTTACTCCCGAAAATAATTCGAGGTAAATCTGATTTCTAAGCGTCCATCAGAAGAAATTCCAAAAACGCGCCTTATAAAATGTGAAAATTGAAAATTACCAAAATGTGTATCGGAAAAACAGATCTGTTCGAAAGTTATAAAAAATAATGGTTTGGTAAGGGTTTTCGCATTTAATAACGTCTCTCTAAAGTTCTACTTTAAGTTTGTGCCAGTATAAGACCGACATACTATAAAAATCCCTAACCACTTAGAGAAAAGTAAGTGTCTTAAGTTTTTTAGCCTGACATAATCATACTAAGTAAGAGATAGATAGCTTGAACACTATAGAGCAACACAGCCTTAAGCTTATGATTATACCTGATATATAGCAATAAACACAGTGGCTCCATCTGCAGAATCTATTCCCTGCCAGTGAAACATCACTTTCAATAGAATTTCGATTCCCAATGTAGAGTAAACCAAAAAGGGAATTAAAAGCTTTGACGCATGTTGATGTTGACTGCTGATAGGATTTAGACCGATTGTATTTAGAAGCATGAGTGATTCTTTAATCAATTGACGTGACGCCATTTTGCTGCTACAAAATAGCTTAGAAAGTTAAACGAAGGCTAAAAGAAGCTAACAGCCTTATATAAACTTCGTGTCGTTGGTATTTAGAACTTCAGGGCCTTGTATGCGATGATAACTTTTTAAAATATTAAAATAGATGTCAAGCTGATTACAGATCAATATGCGAATTAAATGTGATAACTTATATTGTTTCGTTGTTCAACTATTAGCTGTAATAGGGCAAAGTTTTCTTACAGTTCTTCAAATTAGATTTGAAACTGTAATTAAGATTGGACATATTAATGGGAAATCGTTGTTTAGAGTAGCACAAGTTCTATTTTAGGAATTAACTCGAAATACCTATATTAAAAAATTCGGTGAATTATAATGCATATTTATTTTTTAATGTTTGAACTTTTTCTCTAAGGTTCTAAAGTTAGAAACGTAATTGAAATACAAGTTAGTAAATCGGAGATGCAAGGAAAATGGAAGATTTTATATTTATAATTGAATTTGTTTAATCCACTAGTTAAACTATATTTACTTTTTTTAACTAAAATATAAGATTATGTGGTTCTTTCGTTGCAGTACCCAATACGACGATAATTTTCAAAATTTTAAAATTCTGATTACATTTCCATTTTGTCAATCAGTAAGGTTTCAAAACCCAATTCAGTTCATTTCGAATATTAACGTCTTATAGCGTAGTTAGGATCAGCGTTTTAAATCTAATTTAGTTTTGTCCTAGCATGCTTTGACGCAATGTGCCTTTATCATATTTTTTATGAGTTTTCGACTCTAGAGTGGCGATTGCTTTGTTTGCAGGTGGTTTTTCTACGTAAGCAAAAATATGTTGAACAACTCGACGTCATTCGTATGCTCCTATAAGTTGCACAGAGTAGGAAGTTAAGTGCGTGGAGTCATTTGGCTTTAGGATTTTAGCCCGGAGCAATCATTCAGCATCCGGCACTAAGACCGTCTACAAGTATTCGTCGTTGTTTCCATGGCGGAGCGGCTGCCTCGCCGAGTAATTCAAAATTGTAAAAAGTATTGAAACCATATAGGTGTGGTTGGTCAGGCCCTATGTTAGGTGACGTGTTGATAAATGTTATACGGGGGATCTGTATCGTGGAGTAGGCACCTCCAATTACGTTCGAAGCTGATATTAAATGGAAATTTCGTTTGTGTGCTAAACTATCGTTGTAACGGGGTCAGGAGTATCGTACCGTAACCCTGCCGTTCGTACGTCCTTCAGTTTTACCCTTCCTGGGGATATAATGCTCTCCAGACCTGCTTAACTATGCAGTTTCCTGTTGTTTCTTTTGGAGGCAATAGCTTGGACGCGACCCGCAGTTTGGTTGTACAACGTTACTAGAACAGCTGAATTCTTTCGAAGGTATTGCGTCAGTCTATAAGAATTGTAACGAGCGTAAATATACCGTCAAGTGATGGTAGAAATGTCGCAGCATTGTTGTTAATTTAAATGTTAAGATGTTGAACAGAAATTGCCGCCTTGAAGTTAATTTTGAGTATTTTTCGTCAAGATTTATTGTTGTAAAGCAGTTTATCTGTGAAAATTTAAAGTTGTCACCGTTTGTGGATGTTGTTACATCACTTGTCGTCATTTTTACTGCCAGTGTTTAGTTTAAACGTAGCGCCATTAACTTCACTAACCTTTTCCGAGTATTTTTAACTGTAACGAATAATTCTTTTTCTTTTAATGTTCCTTGTCACCTCTACATTTTCCTTGTTTAATATAGTTCATTTTTAATTATTTATGTTTTTCATTAATAGATTTATGATGTTTCCATGAGTATTTTGTGTATTTTTTTGATGTACAGAGATTCAGACAGCTGTAAGAGGATGTAAATCAAGGTAAGTTTGACTCAGCTGTTTGTGTTCGCCGCTCAAACATTGCCAAGGTAAAATTAGAAAAGTGGGCAATTTCTTCCACTTTCTGAATAAGCTCACTTGTGTTGTTTTCTCGATTTGAACAGAAAAGTGATGGCGCTTAGCAATTAACATCTTTATTTTGTTTACCGAGTCGTAGCCCTAATTAATATCGTAAAGAACCACTCCTTCCACTGCATCATAGCCGGCAACTTTTGTTACAGCCCATCGGAACGGGATTGGGGCAATCGGTCTGAGAATTTCTCGATTTTATAATGTAACAAACTGACAGTCTTGTCTTAAAGTTCATTTCCTATTGTAACAAATTGACGCCTTTGTCGTAAAGTAGTTTTTATGCTGTAACACACTTTGCCTATTTTGGTATATTATTTAAAATAGCTGTGTAAGGTTTCATAATGTTTGATTTCTTCTGAAGCAAAATGCGTTTTCATTCAAGTAAGATAGAATTTTCAGGCGAGGTAGACTAAATCTGAGTATTGAGCCAGAGACGAAAGCTTTCCTGGTAAATGGTTCACATTACATTACCGACTGATGAACACCAGGTAGTTCCTCTCACAATAACTAGAATGTGTCCGCGTATTTACTAGGATTTGCTTATCGCAAGCGAGCTCTTGCTTTTCTAGTCTAAGACCCACCCTTTGCGCTGAGCTACCGAACCCTTTTTAAAGCTTGTTGGAGGCCGAAAATAGAGATTCCCCTAATAATTTTCTTAACACAAAATGTTGGGACCCAAACTGCAGGTATGACACTGAGAAATGTACTTTATTATCTACATTATATTAAACAAAGACTTTAATTTTGAAACTAAGTATGATCAAAAATTATGTTCATCTAGTACGGCCATGGAATAGTTCCTAATTTATAAATTCAACTGTGTTTATACTTAAATGTTACACTTGACATTTGATTTTTAAGTGGCTTATAGTTGCATTCATAAATTAGAAACAATTCCATAACCATACTAGAGGAAAATAATTTTTTAACACAATATACCATAAACAAATACACAAATACAAGATTACATGCTTTCTAATCATTTATTACTAAACCGTTTTATATTTTTACTGTTTATTCCACTGCTATCAATTGGCTCTTTATACTAGTAAAAATGATAGATCTTTAAGACGTTCCTTGTTTATACCAACACCGTTATAGTGCCATGAATAACCTAATTATCCACGACATAAGAACAGCACAAAATTTTTTTAATTTTAGAGGAAATTTTCCATTACTTTGCAACTTTCGCATTTTATTCGGTATTACGTCGCCAGAATGCAATCTCTCAAAGAAACTTTCGATTATTCTTCTACTAATTATGTTAAAAATAGAAAGAAAGTAATACCTTTTTTTAAACCAATAATAGCTTCCACAATTACCAGCCCAGGATCTTGATCAATAATGTCAATCCCTGATCTCAGGCTGAAAAAATACTTAGCTAGTACTGCATGAAAGTAGTATTGTTTCGAAAACATGAGACTGGAGACAGGTGATACAGACTGCTTATGGGATCTTCAGTAACTACATTTTCTAGCGTTTTAATAAGCACTGAGTTGTTTGTGTAATCTGCTATTTTCTAATTCACGTAACTGTGAACTACCATTGTCATATTTGTTGCAAATAATTCCACTACTGAAGCTTTGTCTGGCTCTGTAAGACCGCAGATTAACTTTCCTTGAAATTCGTTATAAAGTATATTATGATCGAAAATTATTTTCATCTAGTATGGCTATGGAATATTTCCTAATTTATAAATGCAACTATAAGTCACTTAAAAATCAAATGCCAAAGTTAACATTTAAGTACAAACGTAGTTGCATTCATAAATTAGAATATATTCCATAGCCATACTAGATGAAAATAATTTTTGATCATACTTTAGTATGCTATAAAATAGATATCATATTCTAAGAATTGTGAAAGTACTAGTTTTAGAAAAAAAGAAGTGGGGCTATTGAGTGTAAATGATTAAATAACAGACATGCACGTAGAGAAATTCTTGAAAACTGACTGCTCTGAGGGTCGTTCAGCGGCGAACCACGGTATAATCGATGTTATAATAGCAGCCGTAATAACCACTCCTTTGAAAAATCGACGGTATTTTTATAATATGCGATATTCATCGTGGTTTTGGAACAGCCCACACCAAAGGATACTGATAAATCGTAGTTACTGAAAACGCCCACAGCTCTAACGAAACAAGGTAGCAGGGTGATATGTTCCTTGCGATTGTCCAACCTTGACTTATTTATCGCCGTAAATTGATAAGAAGTGTTTGCCTCTAGAGCTTCTCCGACTAATTTTAGGATGTCAAAAATTAATCTGTAATCAGCAAAATTTGTGTACGTAATCATTTTGATAGTACACCCTTTCAGTGTTGTTATAGTGTTGAAGAATTGTCTTTTAGAGTTATCTTCGAAGTCAAAGCTGTTTAATAAACCGTTCTTTCCGCACTAAGTTGTACCGTTAAAGGGATTATATGCATAGAGTTTATATAGTTAATTATAATAAACCTAACCTACTGCCGTTTAGGGGACTACTCCTTTTCGGCTTTGCACATAAAATTTTTGGACCTGAAATATTGCATTTTACAAAAAACTGAGCGTAAGATATTGGATATTTACACACTAGTACATTAAAGTGGGGATCATCCAAGGTTGAAAGGAACGTTTTCTAGGATGTCCTCGAACTCTTAGGTTAGATCTTCAGCGTCGCCGAGAATGATGGGTGGGGGAAGCCTCTTTTTCGTTCTGGACCTCCTGGGATGGAATGCTGACGTCTTGAGGATGGTGACGGTGTGATGGTGGTCCTGCTCTATCGCTCTTTGCACAAATCGGCCTAGGAGTTCGGAGAGTGTTTCGTCTATAGGGGGGATGCCGGCAAGGTCGCAAACCTCATGAGAGGAATTAAACAAGTTTAGGTGCAAAATCTTTCTGGCGACGGCCCTCTCCTTTGCCCTTAGCCTCTCCATGTCGGAGCGAGGTAAAGCGCTGAAACAGATGAAAATGTAATCAATAATGGGCCGACTAAATGTCTCGTACGTATGGATGGGGGTGCAAGGGCGGCCTCCTTCAAAGCTGCCTCGAAGCACGGAGAGAATGACACTCCGTTGTTGAATAGAGTCGAGGCATCTTTGAAGCTCGGGGGGTCAGCTCACGGTAGAAGTAAATTGGACACCCCGATAGGTTAATGAAGTGGAGAGCTCTAGCCTAAAGTTCCATAGTGTCAAGGCGACGTTGTTGGGGTCCAGTGAGGGTCTGCTGTGGTGATGTTGGTTTTTGAACAAGATGACCTGAGTTTTGTTCGGGTTTGATTCTCCAGCTCTGAAACCAGCGTTCGAGACTCAGAAGTGACGGGGACAGAAGATTGGAGGCGCGGACGCTGCTGATGGCTTTGACCCAGATAGTGGTGTCATCTGCGTACTGACGAAGTTGGACTCTTAGATTGCGCGGAAAGGGAATGTCGGCGCAGAAAGTAATAAAGAGCAGAGGAGTGAGAATCGAGCCTCGAGGAGAACGACCTCGAAGTTTTTTCATGGACTGTGACTTATTGTTGGCGATAGGTTAGATAACCGTTGATGGTACGGTCAAAGAAAGGATGGACATGACTGAGTCAAAAACTCTCTCAATGTTCAGCATGGAGACGAGGAGGCATTGACGGAGTTGATGGCGGCGTCAGTTTGAAGCTGAAGATTGGAGGTGCTTCTTTGAGAGCGAAAGCCATATTGGAAGTCGCTGATGACGTTGTAATCCTCTAGAATTTTTCGAAGCCTGGAAGCAAGAATCTTTTCAAAGGTTTTGAGCAGAATATTGAGAAGGGCGATTGGGCGATAAAATGAGGGAAAATGGGGGTTCTTGCGGGGTTTCGGTAGCAGCAGGCAGAAGTTGAAAAGCAATGTGAGGAGGGTGATTGCTACAGCGGAAAGTTGACGAAGGGTTCAACGGGTGAGAACGTCGTGCCCGGGGGTGGTATTCTTTCCAGAGGACAGCGCGTCGGGGACTTTCTGCTCCTCGATGGGAAAGAGAACGTTTGATTTCAGGAATGGCCCGGACTGGGGGATCAGGTGAAGTGGACGAATACTGGGATTGCCAGCAAGGTTTCGATAAACTTGGATGTAGTTAGCGTGAGAAAAGTTGAAGTCATTCGAAACTTGATGAACCAGTTCCAAGGTGTCGGAAAAGATGTTGGGTTGTCGCTGAGGGTCCACCACAACCCTGCTACCATGATGCAAGGGAACTCAAGAAGAGCGTAGTTGCCCTGTGACCCCTCTCAGCTTCCTCCAGAGCAGATTGTTCACGACCGCTGTTCCCGAAATGTGGCGGTTTTAAGGCGAACAACGGCGTTGTTGGGTGTTGATTTGGGGGTCTCTGGTTCGAATAAAACGACGATAACGGCGCCGTGTTTCGAGGATGATGGCGATGACTTGGGGTGGAAGAGTTGGGCAGCTGATATTGATGACTTTGCTAGAGACCGATAGCTGAACAGCCTTTTGGATGGTAGTGGAGAGAAGGCCGACAGTAACATCAACTTCTTCGGTGTTGGAGGGGGACGGGACATTTTAAAAGCGATCTTCTACAAACACCCGGAAGTCATCCCAGCCAGTGTTGTTCCAGTCCAGAATGGTCCTGAAACCCTGGTGAGGAGGTGGAGAAGCCATGATGTCTGTCGCTGCTACTAGAGGAAATTGGTCGCTGGCGATAGAAGTACCAATGAAGGCTTCGGCAGTGAAGTGTGGTGCCAGTCGATGAATAGTGAGGATGTGATCAATTATAGAGCATCCGAGATTTGAAGTATATGTCGGAGTTTGGTTGGAAATTCTGAAGAGGTCTAGAAGAAGACGGAAATTGGTAAGTTCGGCCCCTTTGATGTTTGGGAGAGTGTCACCAAAAGCAGTATTTCTGGCGTTAAAATCCCCCATGATAATGGATCTGCGGTGGGCGGTGGCGAATTCCAGAAGGTTTCCTGGAAGAGGATTATTAAGGGGGACGTCAAGACTGAAGACGTAAATAGGGCTTAGCGGCGTGTGAAGCATCACCACGAAGCGGTGAAGGTCTGAAAATTCTACTGGAAGTTCTATCAATGAAGATGGAAGGCGATTATCGATGGCAAGAGCGACACCTGCGCGCTCTTTGGGGCCGTCTTTGCGAAAGATCTGGACTGGGAAGGGTTAGTGATTGTGAGAGCTTCATATGGGTCTCTGTGACGGAGGGGATGTGAATGTTCTCGGCTTTGACAGGTTCTCGATAAGAGGACGATTCCTGGTCCAGACGTTGGTGTTAATCGCCTTGATTTGTAGATTCAAAAAGGCAATCAATGATAGAAGCGGACACGTAGCAGAAACAATTTAAACCAGGTATACGTGCAGCCAGTTGCACACATAGGAAACCGCAAACCGCAAGCCAAAGAATTGGAACATTAGAGGCTTTAAGACCTGCTGAACTCTGCCACGGAGGTCTGGAAATAGGTTAGCGAGGGTGTTCATAAAAAAGCGAATGATTCTATGAACAGTGGGGTCGTCTGCCTTGGAGAAATTCTCAGAAAGGGGGCATCAGCTCTCTTTAGGAGAGTAGTAGGGTCGAGTGTTGCGGCTTCAGCAGGACGATTGGCGCATTTCGCGGAAAAGACGACGTGCTCACCGTTGCAGTTTCTGCACTTGGGCGTGGCATGTAGTTTGCAAGAAGAAGGATTGTGGGCCCGTACGCAGACTCCACAAACCCACTTCCTTTCTTGGCAGCTGGAGATTGAGTGGTCAAACTTGAGGCATCTGCCACATTGAATTGGTTGAGGTTTGGGAGAATTATGATTCTACAAGGTAAGAATGGTGAAACATTCGTAGCCCGCTGGAGAGGAAGGTCTCCAAGTTGGATTGAGAGCTGGTGACAATACGAAACAAACTGGTTTCTTGATCGGTGGCTTTGGAGCGAGTGCCCCAGGTGAACTGAAGACCAGCTTGGCGGAGGGCTTTCCACACCTCTTCGGCGGAGATGTCTAATTCGACTTCTCGCAAAACGTAGGAGAACGTAGAAAGACGGGGAACGATGTTGCGGCGATATGGGCCGGAGTGAGAAGAAATCCTTAAGGGACGCCCAAGCTGGTGAGAAGGGAATTCTGATTTGGTTCCGAGATCGGGTATGGGGAGCTGACAAGTGCAGTGCCGTTGTTGAAGGCGGAGATGTTATTGATGATAAGCCCGGTAATTTTCCTAATGTAAGCTTCAAGATCTTTGGGAGTGGAGGCCTCCTTCGAAAGACCAAAAATTAAAAAAGTTTTAACGGTTGCTGAGCCAGTAGAGCTATTGGAGAACGTGGAGCTGGTGTTGCACCTGCTGGAGACGACAGTTCAGTGGTTGGAGTCGGGCTTGGATGCGTTTTGGATCGGGGCAGGATATGATGCGGTGACTTCGGGGGGAGAGAAAACCGGGGTCCTGGGGTTCTCGACTAGGGTGATAACTTTGGAACGAGTTTGTCTCGAGGACATAGCCGCGGCGAAGCTAGGTGGGGCTTACTGAGAGGCGACGGTGGCGGGTTTTGCGGCGCTATTGTTGGCTGCATCAGATGGTGAAACCATTTGGAGAGTAGCAGTAGTCGGGGGTTGCGACTGAGACGTCGATGAAGATACCTTCGGCTGGACCGTGCGTGTGGCCGGCATCTTGGAAGTTGCACCCCCGTCTACGCCGCGCTGAGCAGGCGTAAGAAGGCGAGGAAGAACACCTGAAACAGTTCTTGATTAAGGTATTACACCACACGTACCGACTGCAGAACGGTTGGAGAGCCTGACAAAACTCTTAATAGGAAGTGGTATATCAAAACCACTCGCACCGGCAACAGAATGGATGGAGTGTTACCAGGTGAACCAGCCGATCTTTGAAAACGGGGTGGAGCCTTCATGAATGACGGCTTCTCCAGGTCACCAATAGGAGCCGCGGCTGCCTGCCAAATTGTATATAATCCCTTCGCTTTAGGAACAAAGGCACTTCTTAGCAGTAATAGGACTCAGAAGGCAGTTACTACTTGGGATTGGAAGGATTGAGGCCCAAGTAGTAGCATCTCTCCGAACGTCAGCAGCAGCTTCCGGATTTTCGCCGCTCTCACCGTCGTTGCACCACGGGATACGCCGAGCAATCCAGCTGCCGTTCCGTGCCGTCGCCAATATCCAGGCCACCACGAGATCCGCTAAATTAGCAGCGCCGTTCGTCGACGCCTGAGTGCGACATCTCCACTATATAGCTTGTGAAGTGTGGGACCCTTAGTGTAGGACAATTTAGTTTAGGTTAGCAAGTAAGTGTAGCATAAGTTTCTTAGTCTTCGTTTTGTACATATTTTTTTTTCTTTTCTACTGTGTGTTATATGTATTCTGTGTGTGTGGCACTGTGACTGCTTGTCGCGCTGCGTTGCAGTAAAACATCACGTGTGCCACTACGGCCTGTGGAAAGCTAAGTGTCGACGATTATTACGTCATTGTGTGACGTAGTACCCCTTGCCCTTTTATGTTCGCTTTCACTCCTGTATGTGTTTATATGCGTACATCTATATGTAACTGCGTACTACGTTGCGCTTTTACGTTTACTCACCCTTATTACTTCCTTTTACAATAAAGGAAGTATTGGATTCACCCCAAAAATTCGAAATTGAGTTTTCAGCAGATATTCACGTTTCAGAGTCCCCTGAACCCAAAAAACATATTTTTTTCATTGGTTTGTCTGTGTGTCTGTGTGTGTGCCTGTGAACAGAATATCTCAAAAATGAAAAGAGGTATGGATTTGAAACTTCATATATAAGTTTTGTGTACTATGTAGATGCGACAGCAAGCTTTTGAAGAAAATCTCATAGCCGGAAGTAGGTGTTTACTCTCTTGATTTTCCAGTTTTTGCGATTTTTTCAAAAACGGCTGGAACGATGTTTTTCAATCTTTTCATTTTTATTACATTTTTGATGGGTATTGATGTGAGATAGGTGATTTTTCAGTTGAATACTTCCAAAATAGGTTTATTTTGTTTTTTTTAATATTTTTTTATTAACTCCTATTTTAAATAGAACACCCGGTATATTATTACATTTTTGAATTCTGCTTAAAATTATAGAGAAGATTTGTCTCTTTACCTAACTCTCTATTTTGCACCGTTTTTGTAGAAACTGTAATTTTTTAAAAATGTTGACAAATGCTTAAAAATTTAAAATCAAATTTTTGGCCAATTATAAAATCACTGTAAAAGGAAGTTGTGTGCGTGTATCACACCAGATTTTATTTATATGTGTGCTTAATTCATGACCACTTGGTTTTGATACAAATGATAAACACATTTATTTTATGTACCCTTTGGACTTGTAATTAGTGCCCTGAATATCTGTGCGTCCAACTAATGCAGTGCGATCGCTTATAGTTCAGTGACTAAAGACCGGTGGTGACAGGAGGGACGTGAAAATATAAAATTTCATTAATAACACTGAATAAATGTGGAACAATTAGGCAAAAATGGCCAATATCAGCGGGGAGTAAGGCGTCCCGCACTCTTGCGCACACCAAAGGCCGAAATTAGCCATAACGGTCAGCGTAATTTGTGGGGCGTGGCCGTATTATGCATAGGGATTGTAATGCTATTGATCGTGTATTACATGAGTCCACGTATTATTAAGCTTAAAACCATCTTCCCTGTTTTTATTATTTGTATGTTCTTCTATTTCTATGGCTTCACGCATCACTCGCGGGAAGTAGTGAGGTATCCTGGCAAGTACTTTAGCGTGCTCAAATTGTAAAGTGCGCCCATTTGTAAATGCATGCTCAGCTACCGCTGCTTTTGTGATGCCTTTGTGTTTGCAATCGCCTTTATGTTCTTGAAGTCTTAGATCAACGGAACGACCAGTCTGTCCAATGTAAGTCGAGCCGCAAGAACAAGGATGCGAAATACGCCAGCAGTTTTTAAACTTGAAAGTTTGTTTTTCACTGATCTGAAGCCGTTACCCAAAGTTTCATTGGTTCATTGACGTTGCATCGTTTCAGGACACGTCCTGTCTTATCATACGAAGTTTTTGACGCTTAGCGTTTTGGAGGTGAGGATTCTTCTTTAGCCTTTTGTTTCATAGTCTGGTCTAGTGCTTTTCGTATGGCGGTAGTTGTGTATTCGTTCTTTCTCTAGATTCTCTGCATCTGGGGTACGAACCGCTCTGGCCTGGAAAACTGTTGCTTTCTGCAGTTGATGGTATGAGTTAGCATTTAGATATCTGTCAGTGTGTGTTACCTTTCTATAGACTGCATATCCGAAACTACCATCTGATTGACGTTTCTCCAGGACGTCTAGAAACGGAATACTGCAATTTTCCTCTATTTCCATTGTGAATTGTATGTTGGGATATACAGAATTCAGGTGTTTTCAAAACAGATTAATTCTCTGGCGTCTGAGTGACCAGATGGCAAAGGTATCATCTACATATCTTAAACAGCAGAGCGGTATTAACTGCGTTTGATCGAGAGCGTTGGTTTCAAATGCCTCATGTAAATATTAGCGATATCAGATGATAGCGGTGAACCCATAGCCGCTTCTTCGACTTGTGCATATATTTCATTCTTACAACTAAAGTAAGTGTGTTTCAAGCAAATTTCGACAAATTTAACTTGGTCTGTAGGCAAGAGATCTTTGAGCATTACTAGCATCTCAGCTCGACACCTGGCGTATCCGTTCCAAGGTCACCGATCTGGAAACCAGGTTGTTTCGTATTGTCACCAGTTACCAATCCACATTAGACACTCTACTATTTAGCGGGTTACGAATGTTTCGCCATTCATACCCTGCAGAACTCTCCAATCCTCCTAAACCTCGACCAATTCAATGTGGCACATGCCTCAAGCTTGATCACTTAACCGTCAGCTGCCAAGAGAGGAAGTCTGTTTGAAGAGTTTGCGGAGGGGACCACAACACTTCCGCCTGCAAAACCTATGCAATGCCCAAGTGCAGAAAATGCAGTGGAGATCACGTCGCTTTTTCTGCGAAATGCCCCAATCGGCCTGCTGAGGCCGCAATAGTCGACTCCACTGCTCCTTTGAAGACAGAAGATGTCCCTCTTTCTAAGGATTTTTCGAAGACCGACGACCCCAGCAGGTCTTAAAGCACCTAATTTTTCTATTACTTGGCCTGCAGTTAGCGGCTTTTTATGCGGGCAACTGGCTGCACGTATCGCTGGTTTAAATTGGGTTTTCTCCATGTCCACCTCTCACATCGATTTCGTTTATGGATTTACAAATTGCGATTAACATCAACGGCTGAACCAGAAAGCGGCCTCTTATTAAGAAACTGTTCCAAGAACATTCAGGTCCTCTCCATCTTGTTCAAAAACTCACATCACCACAGCAGACCCTTACTGGACCCCAACACCGTCGTCTTGACACTATGTAGCTCTAGATTAGAGCTCTCCACTTCAGTTTGTCCAATTTACTTCCACCCTGAGCTGGCTCCCCGAACTTCAAAGATGCCTAGACTCTATTCAAAAACGTGGGCTGAGGCAGCTTTAGAGGTTGGCACCCTCGCACCTTGATTCATACCTACAAGACATTTATTCGGCCCAGTATTAATTACCGTTTCATCTGTTTCACCGCTCTACCTCGCTCCAGCATGAAGATGCTAAGGGCAAAGGAGAGGGCCGTCGCCAGGAAGATACTGCAACTGAACTGGTTTCATCCCTCTCAGGAAGCCTGCGACCTTGCCGGCATCCCCCCTATAGACGGTAGACTCTCCGCTCTTGGCGGCCGATTCGTGCAACGAGCGATACAATAGCACCACCATCACACCGTCACTGCCCTCAGGACCCTAGTTTTTCAAACCAGGAAGCTCAGGGCGAAGAAGACGTTTCCCCCTGCCATTCTCCTTGGTGATTCGGAAAATCTTTCCGAGCAGTTCCAGGAAATCCTAGAAAACGTTCCCCTCAACCTCTTATAATCTCCACTTTATTGTAGCATATCACTTTATTCTTGTAAATGTCCAATATCTTAAGCACAATTTTCTGTAAAATGCAATATCTTGAGTTTAATTCGTTTGTAAGCGTGAAATATTTTAAGTGTAAATTTTTTTTGTAAACATGCAATAACGTAAGTTTAAATTCAAATGAGATGTTAATTTTTTTTAAGTACTAAACAGTTTCATGTACAATGCCGAAGAGGGGTGGTCCCCTAAACGGCAGTAGGTTAGGATTATTATAATTAACTATTGTATAGACCTAGCTGAAGAAACTGCGAAAATCCATTCATTAATTAAATTCCTGCAGTTCTTAGTGCGACCTTCACTCTGATGATGCAAACTGCAAGGTCTTGCGAAACGTTAGTGAATATGGGTACACAAACAGCAACAAGGCCAATTCTGGTTAAGTATCCTCGTTCTCAAGGTACTCAAACAATACGAGCCACCAAAGAGCATGTTCATCGCGTGCATTTTTGCTCAAGTTCACAAGGTGCAATGAACATTAAGCCAAAGAATGCTGGGTATTTATTCACAAATACTACACGGTCTAAGCCGAAATTCTATGTTAACAAGAATAATTGGAATAACCGCGAAAGCCTCAAACAGTATATGATACTGGTTATTATCGGTGGACCGCTTGTAGCAAGCCGAAGGGTTCCTGCAGGGGTTATATTGATTTTCCTTTTCGAGTGGTTGATGGGGCTTTGTAGAAAACGTTGTTATTCGGATTCCCTTGACTCTAATTAGCTCTGTTATAAGACCTTTTCTTCGGTACCCTGTAGGTACTTTGGTCTGGTACTGCAGGATTTCCTCGAAAATTGATTCTGACATGCCTATTTATGTGGGTTGATAAGATACTTACGTCGCTTACCGTGCTATATGTTTTGGGTTTAATTGCTTTTGTTCTGTACTATATGATTGTGGTTTTAGATTGTGATGCATGTTTGTAAGTGTGTTGAATTTTGTGATAGGAATGCGCCAGGCTAGTTACTGGCGCGGTTTTTAACCTCGTAGCAACGGCTAATATTGGTGCTTGAGCTTGATGTAGCATCGTTGTGGTTGTTCTTTCTCTTTCACCTAGATTTGAGTTGATGTTTTTACGGCTTGCATCCTGAGAGTTGTTGCGAACTGATCGTCTTTTGTTTCTTACGTGTTCCAAAGTAATTTCGGCTTTAATTTTCAGATGCTTTTGGCTGTTCATTTCTCCAAAATTTGTAACTTTCCAAGGAATAAGGAGTATAACAATCATAAGATATTTTCTTCAATATTCGTTTTTACTGAACGGTTAGCATCATTGGAGTTTTCGGAGATTTTTGGATTTGACATTCTTTATACGCTCTGATGTGTATCGTGTGTAATTTTGTTTAACTTTTGGGATTTATAACTGGTGTTTGTTCTTTTGGAACTTTTAGTCTGCAACTTTACTATAGTATTAGGATATAAATAAGTTGACTGAAATCGCTTTATTTTTGGGCACAAGAATCTATTATTAAGCAGCATATTTAAGTAAAACTCGTCAAAATAGTAGAAATAAACACAGAATAATAGTTATTTACATGGTAAGCTTAGTAAATTAGCATTTATGGGCGATCCTGATCATTTGTAGGGCAAACGACGTAGGAGCGAGCTCTGTAATCCGGTGAGCCCCAATTAAAACTAATTTTCAGCGTGCAGCGCATAACGTTTTATTTCCTCTTGCTGAAAATTTTAAAAATTAATATTAGTGATTAATAAATGATGTGTTTATACAAGCTGCTTGTAAAGTCGCCAGAACAACGTTTTTCAGGCACCGTGCCTGTAAAGACTTATTTACCGAGTTTTTTCAGACAACAGTAAACGACCTTTTAACAAGTAAAGAGAAAATACAAAAATATGTGTAAAGACGGTTCCTGTAGATATTTTAATAGACGAAATATGTATAAAAAACACAGGTTAGACGGATTACAGGTTATGAAAAATATAAAAGGAATATTTACTTACTAGGAGTTCCTAAGTTATAGTTTTAGTGGAGGAAAAAGTCTCCCATAGGCTATAAGCGGAAGAACTTTTTCTTTAGAAATATCGTGAAATATCTATTATCAGACCGCAAAATTACCACACTAATTAAGTATTAAAATGTTCTTTGTAATTAAAGAGGTAAGGGCTCCACCTTGTTTTATTTGTTTCTGGCAGACAATGTTTTATTAGATATACATCTCCATGCTATCTTAACGTATAGTTGTCTGATCCCATTTGCAAGATCGAATCCTTAGCTGGAGCAATTTTGTCTAAATCATGACCCATTACGATTTACCAAACTCTTAAGTATAAACCAGTTAAAATAAATTTTTTCCTACATCGACAGCTTATTGCAACCAATTAACGTATATGACTTGATCGTAGCGTTATCTAAAAAACATATTTTCTATACATCTTTTATGGCAGTTGTGTGCTTAGTGATAAAGGGAAAACATTGAAAGCGGTAATAATATATAAAAGTATTATGTAGCAATGCCAAAATTGATATTTAATAACTTGTACCGTAAGGTAAACAGAATATCATTTTGAAATAATAAAGGTACTTAGTGTGGTATCACAAACATGCTAACAATGAGCTAGATACAAAAATTCTTCTCAAAGATATGATGTATTTCAGTAGCAATCTGTTAATAATTTTGTCTGTAAGTGGACAGTCTAGCAGTTTTTCTGCAGCTAAACCAAATAGTTCCATGGCTATAGAAAACTGTTTATTGAGAATTATCGGAAAACTATTTTCTGCAGATGATACTCTACAATTTATATCTGAAAGCACTTCTGACATATTCTTTCCGACTCAGATTGTTAATCCACGAATATTCATTGAATTGAATAAGCCGATAAGAATTTCAGTTATAAATTATAACTACTACGTTATTTTCCTTAAAGAAACTGACGTCTTTAGTACTACAATGAAAAAGCTAGTAGATTCGCACTTTTGGCATAAGAGTAATAGTCCACGAGGGAAATTTCTTGTAATTACTAACACAAGAAATAACATGGCAACAGTTAGAAGAATTCTGTGGGATTTAGACATCATCAACGTAATTTTAATATTTTATAATAATTCCCAGACTATCACGTCTGAAATATACGAATCGTCTCATTTTGGTAAAAATGATAGTTGCGGAAAAACAGCCGTTTTAAATTTTGTTCAATACTGCAATACAGAAGTGAACATCGATTTTCCCAGCCATGTTAAAAATTTAAACGGGTGTTCCCTGAACATGATTACTTCTTTAGATATACTTAGCATGCGAGACATAAATTTGAGAGCCATTTTTGGGGTAGTTCTAAATATTTTATATTTGATTTGTAGAACCCTTAATACAACCACTTCTATTATTCAAGTTAGTAATGTAACTTCTGTATTGTATGAAAATCATACTGATATACCTTTTTACCCTTGTGCAGCGAGGGCACTCTATTTCTATACACACTATGATTTAACCCACTGCTTTTTTAATTATCCTGGAGTGTGGATTGTACCCAAAGCAGAGAAGATGTCAAGTATTGCTCATTTAACTTCAATGTTTACTAAAGCAGTTTGGTGTGCCCTTCTATTAGTATTCATGCTAATTACTACTACTTGGTGGTATCTGGCAAAGTGTAGCGAAAGCGGAAATATATTTAAAAACATTGGGAACTGTCTTTTAATAATTTTCGCCTTCACATGTGGAAGTTGCAGCAATATGCATCCTAAAAGTAATCCTATACGGATTCTTGCAATATTTCATTTAATTTACTGTATTCACATCTGTTTAGTTTTGCAAGCTAATTTGATTAGTACCTTAACTAAGTCTAAGAATGAGCGAGGAATAACATCTATAGAAGAGCTAGCCGAAAACAATCTTCCTATCTTGGGTAATGCATATATTACAGAAGCACTTCAAGGATATTCTTCAGAGCCGACTTTTATTAAGCTACTACAAAGGATTATTTTACTGAAAAATAACAATCTAACTGATAACTTATTGAAAGTTGCCTATTTTCGAAACTACAGTACCGTTGCACCTTTAAATCTATTAATGCTCTATCCTAAACAGGTGCCGTTGGTAGACGTCATAGATCGAAATACTGGGGTGCAACCGTTGGAGTTCAACATGTGTTTGAGAAAGGGACATTATTTACTACCAACACTAAACACGCTTATCAGACGAATAATTGAAAGTGGATTTTACGTGAAAATATTTTCGGATGTTATTGTGAATTTGACATTAAGTGACGAAGAAGATAATAATACAGATAAAACTGTATTAAATGTAAATCACTTTTCTGGGTTATTTATTGGTTGGATTTTTGGGCTGGGGTTCGCAACTGCTGCGTTTATAGGAGAATTAGTACTACCTCAACTAAAATATAGAGAAAATATTTTCAAATTCGATTTATAAAGAAGTAGTAATGTAGGCTCACATATTTTGCCACTACTTTCAAAAGTCCTCGAGAACCACGACCTGTATATCTAAGGATAGATGACCTCGAAGAATCATATATTTATAACTCGAAAACGGCTTTGCATGCAAATCAGTATAGCTGCCAGGATGATAGGAAGGAATTCCTAATTACAAGTTAAAAATAAATTATAAAACTATAAAATTAGGTATCGTTAAACGAATATGGATGTAACGGATCCACCTCTGAGTCCTACAGAAGCAGCAAATTAGAGATTAGCCAAAGATTCCAGAACAATACATTTTGTGTTATTGGGAATGCGCCATCGCACATGCCAAATGCAGGGATTCAAAATTATATGTGAACGTCTCGTTGAAGACGTGATTATAAAGTGCAGTGTTCAGTACAATGAGCATAAAAAATACATCCACATAAAATATCAAAGCATGTAGCAGTAGTACTTAAAGAATATTAAACAAATAAGCCGGTTACAAAGGTTACCTTTATTTAGAATATTAGTGTGTCGTTAGAATTAATGTAAACAAAAGTTACCTAGGTTAAGCAGGACATGTAGGTTAAGTAAATCAAGATAATAGATTTGTCTACTATACAGCACTTCATATTACTCGACATATGTAGTCCAATAAAAAATAAACTTAGTTTTTACTACAGTATTTATTAAAAGTAAACAAGCAAAAGATAAATTGCAAAAACAATAATTTAATAACAGTAATACGAAAAATAAAGAGCTTATCTAAATTAATGATACGCAAAATAATCGACAAAGTTAAATTTTCAAGAAATAGATATCAAGCAGAGGTCAATTTAATATCGTACACTTTCATGTGGACGCTTAATTTCAGACAATGACGATGATATAGAGAGGCTTCTATACATATTTCAGAAACAAGCACATTACACTATATAAATATGTCGACTAAGAAATATAAGTCTATGATGATATAGCAGAGGAACGTTAATTAGTCTACGAATACTTGCATTTTTTCTAATAACATACTTTTTATAACAGAAATTGGCGTGAGAGACTTGTGTTGACGTAGGACTAAATAACTATACACACAGTGGGCAAAAAAAAAACGGGACAAATTGTAAATATTCATATTTTCAATAATAATTAACACATTAAATATTTCTTTGAAAAACAAAATATTTACTCTTTCAAGATTGCAAAATTGATTAATTGCATTTTTTTTAAATGTTTTACTGTTATACTAATTATTTAAAAATATTAATAACTTACGAAGATATATGACAGTACAAAACTTGTATATTTTTTTTGGCCCACTGCGTATAAGTTGAAATATTTATATTGAGATTGTTTACATAAGTATCGAAATATATTGTTACCGTCACTGTGACTGTAAAAAAAAATAAGCAAAGGCAACCGACTTCTCAGCCGGAGCTGGTCTTGGGTAAAACAAAAGAGTCAAAGCTTTAGCTGTAAAATAAAAATATGGGCGCCAAGTATCAAGTAACCCAGCGCTTTGCTAACCAAAAGTTACACTACAGAAGGCGCTACTAACCAAACCTGAAAATTAAAAGTAACGGCTAAAGCACAAATCAGATACGCAGGCAAAGATGTCAAGGCAGTAGTAAGCGTCTTATTAAATCTCACCAGAGTAATGACACACAACTTACGCAATAAATAAAGCGTAAATGAAATGTTGACGTAATTCAATTAAATGGATTAAAGTAAATTAATACGTATAGTAAAATTACAGAATGACTAACTAACATGGCTAAATGCACTACTAACAAGTTGCCGCTAGCACATTGGCTATGACACATTTATTACAGCCTAAATTTGGAATGACTAGTTGAATTCGACCAATTACCCACTATGCAAGAACCTTCTTAAAATTTACCATAATTAGCAATATCGCTCTTACATACCCAAGATCTTGTTTCTTTTTTCTGAATATGTGACTATGGTTAATTCCCATCAGATTTTAAAGTGTCGCAAAATAATATTACTCAACATTTCTTGCAAACGCAAGAAGGTTGGATTCAACTTAATTCTATGTCACAAGCGTGACGTGAAGATCGAGAGCGGATTAGTTACGTCATGCAAATGCCGTACAAATTTCGATATTACAGTCACGTAGGCGGTGCGTGAAGCGTATCTAGCATTTGACCTAAAAGTAGCGAGAATAAACCGCAACAAATTTATTATAAACAATCATCTAAACTGCCTCAAAAAGATGGGTAATAACACTTAAAATACATAATACAAGTAATCTAACGTTTGCCTGATACAAGACAACACAGCCACGAAAACATATTAAAACGGGTCCCAATATTTCGACTCAGTCCGAGTGGCCCAGGACAAGTATCAGAATAATAACAACCGACCTTCGAATGCTAATCCACCAGGTTGCAGCAGAATGCACCAGGCTTAGCCAAGGCTGTTGTGCAGCTAACGAACTGCAGGCGGATGCTTTGGCGAAGGAGTTATACAAGAGCATCTCGGTCTCTATTGTATGCATGGAATTACTACACGCGCAACACTCAAGGCTGCAGCTGGGGACCAAACTTCGCCTGGACTAGGGGCCAGAATCGTTCACTCGTCTTGGCTCCGTTTTGCCAAAAGGGAACATATGCATTACTCAGATAAATTCCAAACTAAGTTTGAGCTTGGGAAATTGCAAAATAACCCTCACGAGGACTGCATTACCAATTCCGGTAGGTACAAAACACAACAAGAATAATTTCACAAGCAAGATGACTGTGACAAAACCCAATTAAGGCACGTTTCAAAACGCAGTCTCACAAGGCAACTTTTCTGAAGCAGCACATCATAGCCAATGGCCGACATGACCTGATAAGACTTCAATTTGGGAAAGAGACAAAATGCTCCAACCAAACAGGCATGAGTATCAAGTGAGGCCTAATTTGAAGCAAATTAATTAATATAAATTCCTGGGAATGCAAAGCCTGTAGTAGAGGATAATATTTAGATTTACCGAAAATAGGACAATTAAATATGTAAATTCTTATAAATGACTTTTGGCCCGTAACAATATAATATGTGATAAATATTCTAGAAATTTTATTTTTCAATGTTAAAAAAGGCTGATATTTTATTTTAACTACAAGCTTGAAAATATTTGAATCAATACACATACCACAGTTTTAGGAATAAGAAATATTTCTTATTGTTGGTAGTTAGGTTATACTGTATGTAGAACAAAATGTATATAATAAATAATTTGAAAAGTAAACTATTGCAAATTTCGATATATTGTTATGTAATGTTAGATAATCCCCAAGTCAATGTACTATTAGGCAAACACCCCAATACTCAGGGCACTTATATTAAATTTTAAAAATGCTAAACTTGTCTGTCAGTATCTTGGACTAACTAAAATGAAACGTATTTTTTACTCTCCAATAAAATGGTTAATTCCCCCGTTCTATATTTTATTAATTTGCAATAATCCTATGGGAATATGTAAGGCAGAGTAGCCCAAACCTCACAAAATTGACCTACACTACAAAACGTTCACGGGTGCATACAGCGGTTTACTTTGATATTCAAAAGCGAAATTGGCAAGAAAACCACAGGTAAACTGAATTGAGTCTCCCGCCTAGCAACATATAACTTGGTTTTCTTTCAGGTGGTGACGTAAAAACGACGCGCTACTATTTTTTGTCTTGGCTTCCTGTAAAAACTGCAAATCCTGGCATATATCGCATTTACTAGTGACGCCACAGGATTTTCTGAAACTTTTATTTATCTGGATGCTCGGAAACACGATGAATCTCTTCAGCAAGATGTGTTCTAGAAGTAAACTGGCTTTCCGGACTCCAACCACATAAAAACCTGCCAAATCGTACCTTTTAAAATATCGCCGACCTCGTCTTTGGAGCTGCTGCGGGTGACGCCAACGCCCTTATTTGCTGGAAGTCGTTTCCTTGGCACCAAATCTCCTTCTAGGATGGTGTTACACCTCTTCATGACCTGTAGGAATTAAGATCCCTGGCTTCTGATGTTGGAATGGACTGAGGGGCCTGTAACACAAGCTCTACAAGTGTAACAATTGTAGACTTGTTCTTGTAGATTTGTTGAGATTCTGTAACACAACGGAACTTGTAATAACCTGTGCCGCACTTGTAATTACGGCAGATATTCTACACTTGTATGTCTGTTCTGTAACTCAACGCCAACACTTGTAAGTTTGTGTTACGGATTTTATTACAATTGTAGAAAAATTTCTACCTATCCTACACCGTGGGTTCGACTTCTCAATTGTCAGAATCAATAAACCCTTCTTGGTGGACGTATTGCTCAATATGTGGTCAAGTTCAAGTGCAAGTGATTCTAGTGAAGAAGATGTTGTTGCTGTCCGAGCGATATATCGATTTAGAGCAAGAACTGATTTTGACTTTCTCTCTAATGATGAATTTATAGAGAGATTCAGGTTGAATAGGATACAATTCAGCAATCTTCTTCAAGATCTTTCCCCAACACTGGAAAATAATACCAACCGTTGGTATGGGCTATCACCTGCGCAGAAAATATCAGTTGCACTACACTGGCTGGGAAATGGTGGACAGTACCATGGTATTTGCGATATGCATGGGATTTCAAAAATGACAGTTTGTAGATGCGTTCGTGATTTTGTGGATGCTGTCAACCAAATTAAATTTAATGAAATAGTAGCATGGCCCGCTGACACATTAAGCGTGGTACAGCAATTTCATGAAATGGCAGGTATGCCTGAGGTGTGTGGGGCAATTGACGGAACACTCATAAATATAGATGCCCCTACTGTTAATGAACCAACTTACGTAGATCGACATGGAAAACACTCAATAAACTGTATGGCTGTTTGTGGACCAGATATGAAATTCTACTATGTGAGTGCTAATTGGCCCGGAAGCGTACACGATGCTAGGGTACTCCGCAATAGTTCATTATTTCGTAGAATGGAAAACGGTTGGAGACCTCATCCCAATGCAATAATTTTAGGGGATTCAGCATATCCTTTAAAGCAGTGGCTGATTCCACCAACATATGAAGATTTACTTAATCCAGCTCAAAATGCTTTTAATAGAGCTCATAAACGAACAAGACGGATTATAGAAAACGCATTTGGAATACTAAAAGAAAAGTTTCCTTGCTTAAACTATTTGCGAGTCAATCCGGTATTTGCGGGAAATATTTTTAAATGTTGCACAACTTTATGCAATATATCAAAAACTAATCTTCCTCCGCATGACAATCAAGTCGATGACGAACGTCCAATGGACAACGCACCTGATTTAGGGGACGATGCACCGGAACCAGCGGATCTCGAAGATGAAGTTCCTCCTCCTGCTGCTGCTGTGGCACAAGCTAGATTACAACAGCTGATAAATTGTTTCAGAATTTAGAACATAATTATATTATCATACAAGTTTTTGAGTAATAAACGAATTTTAATATCTAATATTTTATAAATTTACAAATTAGTGTAGTAAGTATATGGATCATCACTACTGTTAATGTTAGTCAATGTAGCAGTCAGCTGAGACGTATTAGCTGGAAATGAAGCGGTAAACTCCGATCTTGGCAAGTTCAAATCATTTTCTAATTTCAAAATCTCCAGTCTTTTTTTGTAGTTCTCCAGTTTTAGGTTCTCTATTTGTAAGTCCAGTTTATTTTTCTTCTGCTCTTCACGAGAAGTGTCTACAAATTCTGATGCAATCCGCTTTCTTTTCCCTGTGTAAAACAGTTTTTAGTTAGTGGATATCATACGATATAGATAATATTATTACTGATTCTGTTCGGTAAAGGTGCTGTTTTGCTATTGGTCTGTTGATGATCCTCAGTTTCCTCTTGTGCTGTGATGTTGGACTGTGGTGCTGTATCGTCCATAGATTCTGGGATTCCAAGTCCACATACCAAAGGGGAGTCTTTCCCTATAATTTCGATCACTGCAGCGTCTATTTCGTTCATCTTTCCCATGCCTCCCGTGCCAGTTTTTTTGGCATTATCCACTTTTAACTAAAAATTAAATATATCTATACCTACTATAAACGAAACTTCACCACGAAGGAACAACACAGTGGAAAATAAGACAGTGAACCCGAATCATGTTACTTACCATTGAACCCTTCTTCATATTTTGCCAAAGCGTATCTCTGGCATATGTCCAGTCCTTCTCTGGCGGCATTAAGCATACACTTCGAGCAAGATTGGCCAACTCCTTCCATTTGTCGACTTTGTGCTCTTTCCGCAGCGTACTAGAGAAAGCTCCAAAGAGAATCTCTTTGTTCTCTTTAACTTTATTTAAAAATTGCAACTTCCTTTGCAGAACAATTTTTTTCGAAGCCATTACTTATAAATGGGGCAACAACAATAAACACACTTCAACCTTGTTGTATTCCACAGCTAGTGAAACAAGTGAAAATGACAGGGATTTATTTTGGTTACGCTTGGATACCAGAAAAATTTATATGCCATTTCTACCTGCTTGATATTTTCGAATAATATTGCACCCTTCGACAAGTCTACAAGTGTAGAACTACACTTGTAAGATTTTTCTCCGTTATAACAAGTCACTCAGTTAAGTTTGTGTTACAGAATTAAGTACGACTTGTAACTACAAGCGAATTTCCTACAAGTTTTACAATTGTTACAAGTGTTAGCTTTGTGTTACAGGGCCCTGGTATCGTAGTTAGAAATTTCCAGGTTGTCAGAGCCGAACCCACGCCGATTTTGGCTTGCACAATTTTATAAACTTTTTCGGTGGAGAAACTTTTAATAACACTTCCACTTATGCCGGTGACTTGTAGAATAACTTTGTACACTTTTTAGACTTTGCAAATAAATTTTATTATATAAAAACACCAAAAATCAGGAGCATCATTTACCCACATATTGACATTACAGGAATTATCTTCTATCTTTCTTTATAACAAAAAGCGTCGCTTTACCTAGTAACCGCGATCTAATAATGTTCAAAGGAAATAAGTTTTGGTTACAATTGCACATAAAAGAATAAAATTTGATTAACTTGTTTGTTGCTTAAAACTAGAAATTGTCTTTACTTCTTATACATAAACATTGTCCTTTCTACTCTAAGGCATTTAGATGATGATTCAAATCAGCGCCGTCGATTAAGTGCTAGAAATGTAAGTCTTTAGGTATGTGCGCGCCTTCTCGTTCTCGTTCTATGCTGTAATTAGCCACTCGTGTTACGCTTTTTAGAGCCGACCAGGAATTAATTTGGTAGCCTAATTGGTAATCATTGCTCAGTTTTCAGTTTGTTGCTGAGCCCATGTCATAGCTAAAGATCCTGTATGTAATAAGAGATGAGCCATTGGATCCACAAATCAAGAACGAATCAGGTACTCCATGGTTTGTTGATCCAAAACAAATTACCTTCATGTCTCAACTCTTGCAATACAGGAACTCCAGCTGTAGCCACCACTTCGCTTGTTCGACTAGCGATTGTTTTTGAGAGTTCTTGCGGCCCAATATTGTCTTCCGTATACTCAGTGACACAACCTTGAGTCGCACAGCGTAAAAATGAATTTGTACAAACAAAATCTAAACTTTCATTTATTTTTTGTTTTCTCCACATTTAATACTAAGAGTTAGTCCAGTCGTTGAAGGTTTTCCGCTCCGAATTCTTTGAACCTTGACCGATTGACGTGAAATTTGGTAAGTGGTTAGGGGATGGCTCAAGGAGCAAAAGTGACATAGCGTCGATGTGCGCATTTACCCTGAGAGTGGATGCCACCCCTTCTCGGGGTGGAAATGTGTTCACTTAAATTAACCCCGTAAATGGTAGGACAAATTCTAAGTAAAAAATGTACAGGGACGGCCATAATCAAGTACCCGATTTGAAGCGTTCGTAATTGTTTTATCTGACAGCTTTTGTTAGTTTACTTTTGACATTTCTCCAGTGCACATATTCAAGTTTTATTATGAATCGATACACACTAGAGGAAAGTGCAGAAATAGTAATTTTATTTATTAAAAACAATGAATCGGTTATTTCAACACAGCGAAATTTTCGCCGAAATTATCCTCACCGCCCTGCTCCAACTGGAAAGACAATACGCCGTTTATGTCAACAATTTCGGCGTAGTGGGACAACGGCTGATACAAAGCATATTGGACGACCACGAACAGGACGCTCAATTGAAAATATCCGGCGTGTAAGAGAAAGCATTGCAGAAGATCCAAGAACGTCGACAGAAAGACGCGCCATACAATTGGGCATGTCTCGGACGTCCCTGAGGCGAATTTTGAAGTTAGATTTGCACGATTTTCCATACAAAATCCAGGTGGCACAGCAGCTTCTTCCCAGAGACCATCAACAATGCCTGCAATACTGTCACAGTTTCCTAAATCTTAACGACAATATTGACGATTTTACACATAAACTGATTATGGCCGATGAAGCTCATTTTCACTTAAGTGGATTTGTAAATAAGCAGAATTACCGCTACTGGGGTACAGAAAACCCTCGTATTCTTCAGGAAAGACCACTACACTCTTCATGAGGCACTGTTTGGTGCGGCGCTTTGACCAAGGTGTAATTGGTCCATATTTCTTTGAGGACGATGAAGGCACTGCTGTTACGGTCAACGGAGAGCGCTATAGAGCAATGCTGAATAACTTTTTGTCAGCTCAGTTGGAAGTCCTAGGACAGGAGGATATGTGGTTGCAATAGGACGGTGCGACTGCGCACACATCCAGAGAGACAATGGTCATGTTGCGCAACATGTTCCCTGCGCGATTAATTTCTCGATTTGGCGACTTAGCGTGGCCTTCGAGATCGCCAGATCTTTCGGTTCCTGATTTCTTCTTATGGGGCTATCTCAAAGGAAAGGTATACGCCAATAACCCTCAGATGCTACAGCAGCTGAAACATAATATCCGTCAAGAATAGAGGATCTAACGCCAAATGACTTGACTCGAGTTATGGAACATGCCGTAAAAAGAGCTCAGATGTGCATCGCAGTTAGAGGCGGTCATTTGACTGACATCATCTTTAATTGAGTTTAGGCTTAAACTTTAAATACAAATAAATGTCCAACCCATATTTTTTTACTTTTTATTTCCTTGCATTGTACACGGCCGCTACTTAAAATCGGGTACTTGATTATGGCCGTCCCTGTATATAGTTTTTTCGATAGATTTATATTTTTCGAGCTATTCGCGATTGTAAACTTAGATTTTTCGTGATAAAAATGTATGTTTTTGGACGGTTTTTCGCGAATAAGGCGAAAACTTCGCGTTCTATCAAATAAGTTGTAATAATCAAAAATGAAGTTTAGAAAACAGCAAAGAGATTAGTTTTTGGTGTAGGTCCAAAATAAAAGAAGTTATGGCTCGTTGAAGAAAATTTTTTTTTGTAACAACTTGGTTCGAAGTAATCAACGTTAATTAACGAAAAACTGATGTATTGTTTGGGAAGAACTTATAGAGCATTTTTTGTAGTGATTGAAAAGACCTTTAAAATGAGCACTGTTCAAAGTCGATTGTATTATAACTAAGCGAGTTACGATGCAAAAAAGTGGGCCACTCGAATTCTTGAAAAAAAAAATGAGCGAGAAAACCCCAGCCATTCCAACAGAATTGATATTGGCCATTATCTCTTTACAAATTACTTTATTTTAGTATTACTCATGTAATCCAAAAGTTTGGGCGGGTTAGAATGCGTATTTTTCGAAAAAAATATGATGAAAATGAAAAACGTATTTTTAAAATTTCTTTAAAAAGTACCTTATTTTTAAAATAACTAAAACTAAAGAAAAAAACGTAAAAAACAATATAGTTTTTCTTAACGAACATTTTAGTTTTCTTAAAATTTATGTAGAAAAAAAAATAGTGGAGATATAAATGTTAGAAGTTTGCATTATAGTGCGCGTACCACCCCTCGCGAGCCTTTTCAACCCTTTCCTTTTTGAATATGCAAAGCCTGAGCATGTCGAAAAACTTTTGGATTTCATGAGTAATACTAAAATAAAGTAAATTGTAAAGAAATAATGGTCAATATCAATTCTGGTGGAATGGCTAGGGTTTTAGCGCTATTTTTTTTTCAAAAATTCGAGTAACCCACCGTTTTTGCATCGTAACTCGCTTAGTTATAATGCAATCGAATTTTAGCAGTGCTCACTTTAAATGTGTTTTTAATCACTACAAAAAATGTTCTATAAGTTTTTCCCGAAAAATACATCCGTTTTTCGTTAATTAACGTTGATTACTTAGAACCAAGTTGTTGCAAAAAAAATTTCTTCAACGAGCCATAACTTCTTTTATTTTGAACCTAGAGCATTCATAAAAAAACTAATCTCTTTGCTGTTTTCTAGGCTTCATTTTTGGTTATTACAACTTATTTGATAGAACGCGAAGTTTTCGACTTATTCGCGAAAAACCATCCAAAAACATTCATTTTTATCACGAAAAATCTAAGTTTACAATCGCGAATAGCTCGAAAAATATAAATCTATCGAACAAACTATATAGAACATTTTTTATTTGTCCCTCTACCATTTACGGGGTTAATTTGAGTGAACACATTTCCACCCCCGAGAAGGGATGGCATCCACTCTCAGGGTAAAAGCGCACATCGACGCTATGTCACTTTTGCTCCTTGAGCCATCCCCTAACCATTCACCAAATTTCACGTCAATCGGTCAAGGTTCAAAGAATTCTAAGGTAATAGCATATTTTTACCTTCAACGACTGGACTAAGTTGGAGATTGCTTTTGATGTTCGTTACACGCCCACTTACATGCTACATGTAACGCAATAATGTCTAGTCCTTTGTCCCTTTTTCGAGAACATATATAGCATTGACTATTTCCAGTTTTAGGCTTCTTTGCTTCTGGTGCATGTTGTGTTCCGGTAGAAGCTGAAAGTTTTTCTACGCCAAGAATAAGTTGGAATTCGTTCCAAAGTTGTTTTGTAATATTTTGAAGGTGTAGTCTTCTGCTAATCTGTGGCTTTATGAGGTCCAAAGCTATAGTAAGTAAAAAATTACGCCGAATAGTAGTAAAATATAGGTGATTTAATTGGCAAAGTAGGAGTGCATTTATTGCTGCTATGTCCATAACATTAAATAAAGTTGTAAAAGGCCACCCTCTACTGTTTCTGGCAACGTTATAAGTGGCACACATTCGATCTACGACATCAACTCCGTACTTGGCGTGATTGTAGTCAATTATCAACAGTAATGTATTAAGTGCATAGTGACTAGCCGATAATGCTGTCAGATTGCACGACCACCTGGATTACAATTAAAATATGTACCGACAGCGAATCTGGAGGGCGTATTTTCTATGCAATCCAGCGGAAGTTCAATATGGTCAGCATTATCGAAGCAAGGAACTATGCACTCAACATATTTTGCTTGACTACTGCTTGCATCGATTAAAAAATTAACGAATCATCATTTTAATGAGTAAGGTGAAATATTACCGATAAGTTGTTATATAACAGTAATTATCGACGCAAGTAGTTTTTGATTGGTTGAAAGTTAAAAAAGCGAGTTCGATCATTGGTCAAATGATATTGTTTTTTCAGATGTATGCAATAGTCATTATGAGTTTACCAGCAATGTTGTCAATGCTGTCATTTGAATGGGTTGTTGATAAAATAATTTTTTTTTCTTTTTAGAAACCAACGAAACTATAGTGCAGTCCTGCAAAGTGACTACTTTTTTCTGGTCGTTCTGCAATATTTACCAGTTCAGGGGTATTTATCTTTTATTTTTTTATAATTGCCATTTGAGAACTTCCGGGGGACTACTAGATACAAGACAGCGACCTTCTGGTTGACTTCCAGCATATATTACCAGATTAAAAGTTTACATGGTGCTTGAATCTACTAATGGGACGATTTTTAGGCCATTTATGTAGTTGGGTTCGACGAAATGTATAGCCTAAAAGGGCGTCGATCTGTAAACGTCGCCAACTGTTCGTCAATCGTTAGATATGTCCCAGGTACTACTGACGTGACAGTTTACTGAAAATAGTTCGAAAATTTCTCTTATTGCCGCTAACTTATCATTTTGTTTCCGCTCTTTGAGATTGTTTATATCGTCAAATCGTATACAACGTAAAAGAAAAGGGAATCGGTTGTAGAACTAGGTGCAATAAACTGCGTCCATGCCGCTACTATCCGGTATGCTGTTGATCGGCCTTTTGTTCCGATTCTGAATGGTGGTCACTTTTTGTACACAGATCGTCGTCACCCTCACTAGGATCTGCTTCATTTAGTACTTCATCTTTCTTTAACTCGTTAAACCATTCCATACATTTTGCTGGATCTCTGCTTGTTATTTTTAGATGTTAAAAAAATGCTAAAAAATATTAAAAACCAATAAAAAACTTAGCAACATCAAATGGATAAAAATAAAAATTATGCGGTCGCGTAGGATACCCTCGCATCCCATATTAAAAAAATTGCATCAATAACAATTACGAGTCAGAGGAGCACAATAATACCATGTTACAGTTACGAGTGAATTGTTCCGAAGGGTTACTTAAAGGTAGGTCCACGACGTACTTCGTGCTACCTCTGAAGCGTGTTTCAAAAGCAAGTCGAATACGCTTGTATCCCGCATGAGCGGGACGCCTTGACACTTGACCTCCAGCGTCCGGAAACTTTTTGATAAGAGTAGCGGCTCAGCAATGCACGAGTTCACTAGTAGCTAACCAAGTCGCATTCTTACCCAAATTCACACCAGAGATATGCCCAGATGATAGAGACTCAGAAAGGTATAATAAGCAGATGCTCGGCATGTTTAAAACATTTGGGTTCAGTGACTTGTGAATTCAGCTCCACTTGGAGGAACCACCAGACCTGGCCCCATATGAAGCTTAGGTCAAGCAGCCTATAGCCAAAAAATGCTTTCGAGTGGAACTCCTCGATCCCGAAACCGCCGTCAAATCGGTTTGATCGTAAATAGCAAGTTTTTGCGAGAGCTGCGGCCGAGACACTTAGGTCCAGCGCCCAGACCAAGAAGGTATTCGATAGCTCTAATTACCCTCCTGAACACCAGTCGCAAAATTACCCTTTTCGCCAGCGTTTTCGGTACCGGCGCAACTAACTGCTTTGATATCGAATGTGTATGAATAAGTCCATTGTGTAGTAGAATACTTTGAGAGAAAACTTAACTGAACAGCAGTTTTCGTTGACGATGCCTGGTATTTTATAAACCTTTACCAAGACAGGGCACCCGTGCACTGATCTCGTCTTATCCAAGCTGCTTTGGTAAAGTACCTTATTACTGAACTATGTCAGTCTCCCTACGGGCCTGATATGACCTCTTGCGATTGTTGGACGTTACTAAAATTTAAATTGCTTTTGAATATAGAGTGGAGTTGATCAAGGTGAACCCCGACTACGGAGTTAAAAGCTATTCCAAGGTCAGTAAAAAAACTATTTCAAGAAGTGGAAAGAACGCAAAAATAAGGCTGTGTTCTAAATATTGCACTATCTATGTGTAAATCTCTGACTGAAAATTTGTATGTATTAGTTGATAACTTGATTACAATCGGAACATGTAGATGAAATTGAATGGGGTGCGTTTCTACTTAAATGTCTATGGTCGCTGTAGCCGGCAGCAGAACTTCTCAATTTTGGACGATTTGTGGCAACGTCTTTAAAATTTTTTAACGTCTTATGAGTACGTCTTCATATATTCCTGTCTGACGGTGTTTGCTTTCGCATAACACTCTTCACCATGGAGTAACGTTAGCACGTACAAAATTCAATTAATGCCTAAACAATATGCTTGGAATTTCTACGTTGTCAATAGGTCACAATCAGCAATTGCATATCCAGGTAGCGAGGAATACGTGATTAATTTAAGAACCCAGCGCTGCGCGTCTATGCTTAGAACGACATCTACCTCATTTCCATTTAACCTTCCTCCTAGAAATCAACACATACAGCGAAGCCTAGAAAGATATATAATCAAGATGTTTGACCTACTAAAGGGACCTTGATATAGCGACTTGTCCAGCAGCTTTAACCGGAAGAGGTCCCAGCTTCCAAGCCCTTTGGGGCTTAGCTGAAGCCGTCCAGAACCATAATATACACTTGAGTGCATGAACGCAACCTTCTCTAGTACATAGAAGCTTTCAGAACCTACTTTTCTGATAGCTGATAATGCGGTATCAGAGAGCAACCCTAACATCTAGCCTTCAAATATTTTGTCTGCTCGCCAATATCAGCAAACATTTCCTTAAAACGGTTTACGTTGTGTGTCTGGTTGCCGAGATCCGGTATCAATATACGACACTCCAATCCGCCTTTAAAACCAACCTTGTATTCTATTTGGGCCAGGACTCCGAGACTGTATCACAAGAAGCGATAAGTAATTCTGTTTCAGGATGGTTGTCACATACTCGGAAATTGCAACGACCTCTGTCGCTGTCAGGTAACTTCTCTGCCAGAAATAAATAAGGGCAAGACTGCACGACGTACTGTTACTAGTGCACCTTCCTGTTCATCGTGCTACCGCCACACGAAAATTACATTTCTCTCTTATATTCCGAAGCTAACCCAAATCCGTTGCCCGCAGCCGGCCAAATTCTGCGAGGTAAGAATTTAGCTCTTTGCATCACTCTGCGTCTCGTTAGATGCCGCCCTGGAGAGCGTTGACCACCAGTACTGCCACATTTACCCCTCAGAGGAGAACCATAACCCTGGTATTTGTTGAAATTTAGTTATACTATGTTGATATTCAACGTAAAACAAACGCAGCCGTTTTGTGGTTAATGTCAGAATCTCCCGTTCCGAAATAAAGCGTGCAACGCTAGGCGATTATTCTGCGTGAACAGTTCTGACTACCAAGCCAAACCAATCCTGATTCATGCAGGGTGGGTTGTAGATCTCCCAGAGCCAGCTTCACGTTCCTCGTTCGGAATGAATTTTTAGTTAATATTCTAACATTGTACATACCTTACTAAATTAATTTTAGTTTAAGACCTGACTTGTAATTTATAGACCATAAAAACTTTATATTTAATGTATTCTCTGTCTATAAACTTCAGTACCAATCGGATCCTGGAATTTGAAGTACCAAGGCAAAATTAAATAAGTGACCAAGGTAATTTTCAAAATCCAAACAAAGGCATTGCGTTATTTTTGGCAACATTAGAATGCGGCCCTCGTACATGCAGACCACGTTTCCTGTCCAACAAACTGATGCTTGTATTACTATGATTTCAGTTATGGTGCACCTTGGTCTGGTTAAAATGATTTGACTCAATATTCGATGTTGCTGTTGGGAGCATAGAAAGGCGAACGACTGCAATTTTCTATTGTACACTGAAGTGTTACTATACCTACTCATCATCATCATCATTATCAGCGTCTAACTATTCTATTTCTGGACATACGCCTCCCCGAGTTGTTTTCATGATAGTCTATGTGTAGCTGCTCCCATCCATCGTGTACCAGCTATTTTTACTAAGTCATTCTTCCATCGGGCTCTTGGTCTTCCTCAGCTTCTCTACTACCATTTTTAAAAATTAATTGTGAATTTAAGAAGGTTGCTGCATCCCCATTATTTATCTAAGTAACATGTCGCACAATACACAGCTAACTTGCTTTCAACACCCGCTTGTCTAGTTTTCAGAACTCTAGAATCTGAGCTAAGACGATTTCGCAGTTATGTCTCAATTCTGGTGCTACAGTTGAGTGTACCACCAAAAGACTCAATATTCTCAAAACGCATGCCTTGCACTTGCATTATAGGAAGATTTAGTTCTCTTGGTGTTGGCAGGATTTTTGTCTTATTAGAGTTGATACGTAGACCGAGTGCTTCATGGAATTATTAGTAGGTACCGGGGATTGTTTGTAACTGATCTGAAGAGTACGCCATCAGGGCACAGTCATCCGCGTACATGAACTCGGTACATTCCACGTGAGTTTTCGGTTTGGCCTTGTAAAGCCCACCATCGCGTTTTTGTATGATTCCAATGCCTCTTTCGGTTGATGTTCTGTCCAGAATGACGAAGAAAGTGGCCATGAAGAAGTTAAATAATATGGGTGCCAGGACACATTTCTGCCCTACTCCTGTGCAAGTTAGAAAAGGATAATTATGTAACTTTTCCATTAAAAGAGACATTAGGCTAATTGTTGTAGCGGTGTACCTATAGAGGAACATTCAAAGTTATTTTTGTTTCGTTATGATTTGTGCATGCGTCGTGTCGAATTTAGATGTTCTTCTCTAGCTGAAATGATCAATGTAAGGCGAATCGGCGGGAGCTCTAATTCGCCCTAATTAACAGCTTGGTCAAAGAGAACCACGCCCATCTCCTTGAGTGCAGTTGAACAACTATTTTGTTACACAACTGTTGAGGCGTAATTAGAGCGAATTCTAGCAAGCATTTTTGGTCCGTAGTGTACCGAGTGCCATTGTCATAACATTCGATTTTTGCTTAACAAACAAGCTTTTGTCGTAATACCGGTTTTTAAGAGGGTAACACCTGGTAGAAAGCCGTATAAACACTGCCTACATTTTAGTGAATACTATATTATAAATGTGAACCGTGAAACGTTAAATATAGTAATTTTTCCTCTGAAGTGCTGAGTTGGAATACTATAATCAGTGGAAATCCATTACCACCACCAAAATACAATGAGTAGCGTTACAGAATTTTAAAGAAAAATATTACAACGGCTATTTTATCAAAGAATGGCGATGAAATAACGGTATGATGATGAAAATGTCAATATATAAAAAATATGCCAAGTAATAGTATTGTACTAGTAATATTGGCAGTTTATGGACAATGTAATTGCTGTTTATTTCAAACTACGTTAACCGATACTACACCACTGGAAAACTGCTTATTACGCGTATCTAAAAAACTATTTGATGCGAAGGAGACCCTACAATTCATATTTGAAAAGGAAACTGACATCGTCGTATTTGATCAAATTTCTAATCCTCGAATATTTATTTCGCTTAATAAGCCCATACAAATGAGAATAATACCTTACAACTGTTATGTAATATTCACCACAGACAGTGAAAATTTCAACAAAACGCTCATAAAACTAATCAGTTCGTCAATGTGGCATAAGAGCGAAAGCCCCAGAGGAAAATTCCTTATCGTTGCTTCAACTAATACTGGCCAAACCTTAAAGCCACTAAAGAAAATTCTTCTCGATTTAGATATAATTAATGCAGCTTTTATTTTTTATTACGCATCTGCAGCAGTATATACATCTACCCTCTTTAGCGAAAATAGCAGGTGTCCAAGTAGAGTATCCCAAAATAATATACAAATCTGCAATGACAATCTGCAAATGTACTTTAAAAGCTTCATTACAAATTTAAGTGGATGTCCTCTTAGAATGGTGCTCCCTTTTGATGCGGTTAATAAGCACGAAGCAATTTTCACGGCAGTATACGTGGGTGCACTGAGGATTTTACAGTTAATAAGCGAAATCTTAAGTACCACTGTAAAATTTTCAGTTGTGGATAATATAACGTCTGCACTGTATGAACCTAATGGAGGAAATATCACACTCTTTCCAAATCCCACTAGAAGATTTATATATTACGAGTACTATGACGTTACCAATTATATTTTGCGAGATACCAGCGTATGGGTGGTACCTAAAGCATCTAAAATTTCTGGAATCAAGACGTTAAGCTGTATATTTACTAAAACAACGTGGTGTGTTATCTTATTTTTATTGGTTGTAATAACTACTGCTTATTGGTCCATATCACGTTATAGTGGAGAAAATAGCGTATTTAGAAAACTTGATGGGTGTTTGTTAATAATTTTAGCTTATACAGTTGGAAGCCCTACTCACTTAAGCCCAAAAAATAGTAGTGTTCGAGTACTTGCCATATCCTACCTAATTTATTGCGTTCACATTATCATCGTTTTAGAAGCCAATTTAATTAGCACGTTAACAAAGTCTAAGTTCGAGCACGGAATTACGTCTGTTGAAGAGCTGGCTGATTCGGATTTTCCCATATTGGGGCATATTGAAGTGATTGAAGCGCTTCGACAATATTCAACGGAACCTATATTTACTAAAATATTGGAAAAAATGTATGTCCCCATTAACTTCAATCAGACTGCTAACTTACTGAAGGTTAGCTCTCTTCGAAATCATTGTACCGTTGCAACACGAAGTCTGTTAAAAAAACTTTATCCCATACAACGAGCACTGGTGAATATTTTAGACGAAGATACAGGTTTACTAGCATTAGAGCTCAGCATGTCCGCACGGAAAGGGCACTATTTTATACCAACTTATAACTTCCTTAGTAGAAGATTGGTTGAGAATGGATTTTACGAAAAAATTATTGCAGATGTGGCCATGGCATATCATATCAAGGAAGAAGGAGACGACGCTAATGCTGAGATTGTCTTAACAATGCATCATTTTTATGGATTCTTTGTTTGCTGGATGGTAGGTTTAGCGTTGGCAGCTACTTCATTTGCTGCTGAACTGACAATTAATTATTGGAATCTTGCAATGGTTACACCTAAGCACAAGAATTGGCTGCTGATAAATCGACTGGGGTAGAGATAAATATTTTTCAATTTCTATATCATACGGTTTAGAGCATTGTTCTAATAATATTAAATTTCTGTGTAGAATAGTGACATTCCTACTAGTGTTTTCATGTAGCTTTTTGGTCTGTAATGTACTATTACATTAAATTTTTTAAAACCAAAACTATCCGAGTGTACTGTTTTACATTTTCAATTATCTGTACTCTGAGCACACCACTTTATACTTTTTTTCTCTGTGTAGACTTTCACTATAGTTCAGGTATGATATTTGTAACACAGATCAAAGCTAATAGGGTATTATTAATAATATAAAAACTGCAATTAGAGTATTTGCTTTCAAAGTAGTATATAGTCCACGGCAGTTCGTAATTGTTGTCCGTAAATCTTATTGTTAACGTTTGCCATTTCAGTCACCTGCAGTGAGAATTTTATATCGTGTTCATGTTCATAGTCTTTCTCTTTGTTCTTGTATTTGTTCGCGCACTAAACTGTTGATATGTTTAAAGGTGCCATAATAATATCTTCTACATCTATAGCTACTGCATTCAGGTGTTGCATACTAGTCTTCCATTTCGTGGTATTTAAAACCATCTCTGGTGATAATAACTGCTATTTCGTGTGCATCGCTATCAGGATGCTTTGTGTCATTTCTTGGATTATTACACTCAACTGACACATGACTGATATTATCCAATGAGAACCATACATTTTTTACATGCTAAATTCAATATTACGACAACGCACCAATTTGTAACGGTACAAAACGGTAACTACGACAAGCCAAACGAAGCTAAATGACTAGCGCGTAAGCTAACTCAAAATCGGGAATGTATTACATTGGACCGCTGCCCCAGCCTGTTACAAGAGAGTGGCCGACTAGCTCCAGTGGAGCGAGAGGGTCCAACACAAGATAACATAAGGCAGCGGCGTAATACACAAAAAACAGATCTAAAATGCTAAGGCACCACCACGATTCCTACACGGGAAAAACGCATAGGTAAACCCACCGAGGAAAAGTGGAAGCATAATGTATTCACCTCTCAACTATAACCTTGGCAGTGCCCTGGTTAGCAAGCAAAGTGCAACATCATTGGACCTACCTTTCGAAGAACGCATTTGAATAGCTGCCAAACTTCTTTTACAACTGAAAGATACATACACAAATCGCATGCTCAACATCAGAAGAGAACCACAGTTAAACACACATGAAAGGTATTAGCAAAAATATTTGAATGACTATAGAGGTTACAAAACCTGGGATAATCCGCTGATGAGGGCGAAATCGAAGTCCGCTCGGTAATTTAGCAGAATGGCAAGAAACTATAAGCGGTACATGAATAAAGCCGGCACTGAGATCCACTCATGGAGAATCCGCCAAACGACGTGTTAAGGGACCTGCCACCCCACGATAAACGAAATCTCAAAAACCTACATCAGTAAATAACAACACCCAGTTCGATCGCCACCAACAACCACGTGCAGTCCAACAAGTCCATAAAGGCGGAACACCAAACTTGCGCTAAGTCGACGGAAGTTCAAAGCGGAACAAAACATGCGGTGCACACACACCCCGAAAGAACAAACCGGTAGCCGTTAAACACACATTAAACAAACGCTAAAACCTCGTCCACGCACGCCGCAGAGGTGGCGCGGGGGGGGGGATAAAACAACTTCAAATTACTTGTTGCTCCTTGCAACGCCGGGCCAAGTCTGACTAGAAAACTCGCGTAGAGCTCGGCAAGCGATAAACGGCGGGAGTACTAGTACTCGCTCTATCTAACGCACTGCAGCTGTCTTTTATTCTGGCTATCATACATACAAGAATTTACGTCGCCAGAAGGGTCGATAAGAGACACGTGAGCGTCAGTAGGCGCGAAACAACGATAACAAAAAATTAATGCGCTTAAAGATGCTGGCTGCTAGCAAATGAGTCGAAATACCCATATACAGGCGGAATCGTAATTTGGAATCGAAAAAATAATGCTAATTCGCCGCACGTTTATAACAATTACAAATGTCCTTACACAGTTTTTGAAAATCGGCAATCCCGAACTGATTACCTGATAAGCGCTCGTGGGCTGCTTATCAAGCTATAAACGCCCTAGGGATGATTATCAATCCCGTGCGTGGTGTCATAATTAGAAACAGAAATGCAAAAAACAAGCAATTTGAGTTCTTTTGGCGTTATTCGATCAATTTTAAATCATAAGTAGTATACGGGTTTTGTGTAATACTTTTTAAAATATATAAGCAGCCAATATACTTACATATAATTTTGCCCATGCCAAGGGTCGTCGCGCTGGTTGCCTTTAGAAAACTGCCCTCGGGAAAGCCCTCGGGACAATTTTCATTGTACTCGACCTTAGGCGTGTGCAAAATTATAGGTTAGTATGTCTCGCCCTTGTTATATTACTAGTGATAATTTGGAGACTTCAAGATAACTTGAGAAGTGCGTCTCAATATTTTATTATTTTGTAAGAATCTATTGCGCATGACCTGCCTACTTAGCTAAGTAGGGTGTGTGCTCGTGCTCAGCAAATTAAACTATTATTAGTGATCAAGTTATAAAATGATGGGGTAATTATAAAATATAAACAAATACACATATGTTTCATACGTTCCTGATATACAACTTTACTATTAACGAGCAAATAACAGTTAAAGTGTGTGACCAGATCACCATTTTGTGCAGCATGCCTACTATCAAGCGTGCTGTGTCGGTACCTGAAGATATGTCGGATGAAGTTATTGAAAAAATGTGTAACAGACTTAAGCTTATGATTGAAACCACCATCGATAGTAAATGCCACAAGATCATTAAGCTCATCAATGAAATTTAAGGATATGGTCAAAATAACAGTGCTCGCTTTGCCACCATTGATAAACGGTTCGACGCTTTAGAACAGTATTCACTTCATTTGCGGATTTACTGTATGGAAGAAACTCGTGATAGAAATAGTGATAATTTAGTATTAACATTACTTCAACAATAGCTGAACCTCACATTATCTCTTAGAGATTACGACAGAAGTCATTGAGTTGGACCAGTTGTTTCTATCAAGCACAGGTCAGTCTTAATTAAATTTGTATCTTATAGGTACAGACCAGAAGCCTATAGCCGCAGAAAACTATTTAAAGGATCACATTGTTCTGTAAAGAAAGATCTAACCAAGTGTAGAGTAAATGTCCTACACGAAGCAGCAAAAACTTGTGAATCGTCCAACGTATGAACAAGTGATGGGCGAGCTATCATCAACTATCAAAACCCAAGACATGCAGTTACTGCCTTAGAAGAATTTTTAAATAAATAAACACATTTTCTTTAAAGATACGAGCAGGTATTCTTTTCTGTTAGATAGTTTGATTGGAGGTGATAATGTTTTCTGTTAAGATGGCTCAAAAATTTAAAAAATAAATTTCAAGTTTATATACCTTATTTTTGATAATACTTATGTTGAATTTCTGCAAGGAAAGGAAGAGGATCAAACTTTTATCACACTTTTCAGTTATCACACCTCTAACTTGCTTAGCGGTAGATGCTAATGTCGACAGTCGTTGATCGGTGGAGGCGTTACGCTCTGTTACACAAGCGATTGGTTGAAGACCAGTTGTATTACATTGTTTGGAAATAATTTCGTGTATTTAATCTGCACACTTAAATCTAGGCAAATAGTATAGATTACAAAGAGAAAGAAAAGCAAACCGAGAACTAAGGTTGAGTAGGGCCATGGGGGTAGCCGAGTCCGATCCTGAGTCCTGGTTAAGGCGTTGGCTGAGTCCTGAAGCTAAACCCTGAAGAGCGCTAATGAATGCTGCGGCGGCTAAGTCTCGATGAGCGTTGGCTTTTTCTGCGACTAAGTCCGCAGGCGGATGCGGCGGAGGCTAAGTCTTGAAAGGCGCTGACTGATTCTGCGTCTAAGTCCTGAAGAGCGCTGCCTGATCCTGTGGCAAATAGTCCAAACAGCTAAGTCCTGAAGAGGCTGGAGCGTCCTGGTGAAGGCTGCTGGCGGGGTTGACTCGAAGAGGCAGAGTGATTTTTTCTGCACTCCTGTCTTTCTTTAAGGAGCCCAGTTCCTTTGTGATGAAATCGCTCCTTGCTTATTGGCTAGTGGGGTGAAGGCACATTTCTAGAGGGTGTTAGTTTAGGAAATGGTAGAATCGCGATGCTAATTAATTGGCGCGTGCAACTAGCGGTTTGATTTTGTCAGGGCTGGTTTGCTGACAAATAAACACGCATTTTGATGTCCAACACGACTGGTTTAGTTTTATCGGCTCTTTTTAGGCCCTTGTAGTTTCCAGAGTGAGACAATTTATGGGCGTTTTTAAGCCGCGCTTTGGCGGTTTATTCGGTTCGGCAACGCGCTGGAGTTTATCGCCTCCCTAGTATTTTGCTGCACGTATGGATACCCCACACGTGAAGGTATGATTGAGCGCCACGCTAATTATTAAAATTAATTTGGTTATTTCTGTATACCAAAAGTAACGGTTTTCCTAGATTCGCGACACAGGGGCGGTTTGCCTGCGAGTCCAATTTATTAGCCCGGCGTTTCCGGGGTTGCTCAAGAGCTGTCCAGAATTTAGTTTTCTTAACAGAATGAATGACGTCGGCTGGCCGCTTGGCCCATTCTCGGAATTTGAACTCCGGCGGCTGCTTGTTTTGGCACACAGATTTAAATTCGCCGCCTTTAAACGTTTGGACATATTTTTTGCTTTTATTCAATTTCCTACGTCGGCGTCGTTGGCTGTCTAAAAGGTTCACATACAACTTATTGGGCAGCATTCTAGGTTTTTTCTTAGCAGTTTTTTGCAAAAACTTTTAATTTGTTTGGCATTTTTTATGCGGGCAGAGACGATATTGCTACCATCTGGCTTTTCGATAGTGTAAAAGTTATGGACTGGGCGGTTACGCGTCGCGGGAAAACTTTGTTTTTGTATTCCCAGGCCAAACTCGTATCAAAGTGTTAGCTAAATATTTATTTAAAAACTTTTTGTGTTCTTTCTGTCTATATAGATATTGTTATTTAAGTTTAATAATTGAAAATGTAGTTGTTGTTGCCTACTGGCTGTATTTCCTTTGATAGATTTCTATGTTCGTTATTAAACTAATCTTAAATTTTGTTTATCTATTGTTTTATTTAAAATTATAGTGTTTTGTATATTTTCTTTAATCTTGAATGTTGCTGTGACCATAATTTGATAGTTCAGAGTATGAACCACTCGCCGCTTTTATCGTTTGCTGTTTGGTATTTCATTAATTTAATTGTTTTAATATTTTTTGTTCTTAGAAGTACAATAATTAGTTCTTTAGCTGTCGCTCATATATCACTCTTAAGCAATTTTAAGATATACAAGGATCACGTTTTATGTATTATGTATGATATAGTTTTTATTTCGGTAACCTTTCGCAATAAAAATATTGAAGATGATGTCATATTGAAGATTATACATTATTACGAAACGACCAACCCACATTTGGTGAAGGCGTAGCTCTGTACATAAAAAATTTGATCAAAGTTAATTTAATTACTAAAGTTACTAGGACTTTGAACAGTTGTGGATACATGTTTTTTGGAAGTAACGTACATTTGCGATTAGTGGAACTTATTTACCTCGCAGGAATAAGTTATGAAATTTTATTGATAAATCGGAAGAAAATTTTCGCAATATGATGCTTTGCCTTGGAGCTATAAACAAAAATATCCTTTCATTACTTGATGCAATTGGTCTTAAACAACTTATAAAGGAACCAACAAAGTAACTGCTTCTACTGCCACACTTAGATAGATAGATAGATCACATTCTAGTCACTAACTTAGATTTTGTGAAATCTTCTGGCACTGTTCATCTTTACTCATTCTCGGATCATGAATTGATATACGGCAATCTTAATGTTACCCTTGATAAGATGCAACCAGTAGTATACACTTTTTATAACTTTGATTACGATAGTTTCCAGCAATATCTGAGGTCAATAACGTGGCATCACATATGTCATATACAATTAATGGATGAAAAAGTTTTTTAAACTATAATATTATACAAATATTCGATATCTTTGCTAATGTCAGATGTATGATGACACTAAGAGATGCTGCTTAAGCCTTTTAAAAAATCCAGGCGAATTGAACATTGAAATTACTACAAGTCATTGCGAAATCTAGTTACTTTGACCGTCAGGAATGAGAAAAAGGATTATTTAAATAGTAAATTTAAGAAAACTAATTCTAAACTCGTTTGGCAAGAGTTCAAAAAATGCGACGCCTATTCTAAAAAAATACAACATACCACCAAACCTTCAAATTTCAGTGATGCTAATGAAATCAATAATTATTATCTAAACCCATTTTAGGGTGGTGGTGATACGGACGTCGACGTTTTTAGATTCTATAAAGATGTTAATGCTAATGTTAGTTTAAAATTGAATTTTTCTTTCGTCAGCAAAGATGAAGTACTCAAATTGAACAGCATTACTTCCAAAGCTACTGGTAGCGATGTCATCAACTGATGTTACATTTGTGGTCTCCTTCCCAGTGCCACTGATCAGTCACATTATAAATTCTTGTTTACTTAATTTTACGATTTTATGTAATTAATTGGTACATATTTCCAATTGCGATAGGCTTTTGTTTATATAATTTTGCGTATCAGCTAACAATTGTTAGAAAGCTGACATAAATTTAAGCCAATGCACGGAATTTTCCAAGGACTTCCGCCAATTTTATTTTACAGAAACTCATGTCGGGCGTGCTCCTGTTTTTAGGTTTAATCATTATATGCTCTTTGGTTTAATTATTAGTTTTTGGTGACGTAGTTTGTAACTTGTTTTGTTAACCTGTCACTTACGGGAGAATAAATAGTGTCAATTATTTGTGGTGTATGATATCCAAGTTTGATAGCTGGGTTTCTTATTTGGAGCAACTTATGCAGCTTTCTACGAAGAAATTCGTGGGTGACCGAGAGGCAAGTAGCCGCCTCTTGACTTCTGTGATGGGTGTGCGGTTCCAGTTTCCAGCGGGTCATCAGCCAATAGCGGATAATGAAAAAGGTTAACTTGTTTTTGTGAGCTATGTGCTATTTTAGCTCGCGAAATATTTTATTGTAAACTTTGAGTTGTATAACCATAATCAAAATTGACATAAATGGGAGTTGGAAAGATTAATTATTAAAACAAAGCTTTCTCGTTTTTCGATAAGTACTCACTAAATTTAAATAATGTATTTTCATGGATCCACCAAATAAACCAGATATGCCTACTGTCCTTCTATAAGGACGTCGCGTTTTAACAGTGAACTGCAATTGTTATAGTAGGTGTTCGTTAATACCAATCGATGGGTATGTGGCAACATTTCAAGTGACTGTCAAGGAATGGTGTCTTGTAGGTTTTACTGATGTAACAAGTGTGCATGTGCGGCAGTTGTTTTAAAAGTTTATGATGGATATTCAAATAGACCTAAATTTAACATGGTGAGTATTTACAGTATTTACCATCACCAATTTCAATAAATTTTACTATATTATTATGTGTTATGGTGTCATTTAACAATAAACTCAGCCCACTTTTGTCAAATCACCTAAAGTATGTTTGATATTTATCAAAAACTAGGTGTTCTTTTAAAAGGACAGTAGGCAGATGAGCGTCGAGAGGTAGACATTTTTATGCAGAGGCATTACCTTAACTTCTTCAATTAATTTAAGATGGTTCAATAAATTATGATATTGAAATAGCAGTTTTTTTTGCCTCCTACGAATGCGTGCAATCCTGTAACGGAAAGGGACTCTGGCGAAGAGGACTTTAAGGAAATTAATAATTTACCTCGAAAACAGCTTGGAGCTGATACCGAACTTATGCAGAATGACAATAATGTTGACAGTGACGACAGTGAAGACAATTTACCACGGTCAGATATAAAAGCATGAATAAATAAACCAAACGAGTACAACTAAAAAATTTACATATAACTGAAAAGAATTCTGATATAACTACGTACAACCAATTTGGAGGTGCAAAAAAAATTGTGCACGCTATGAGAATTCACCAATTGAACTTTTTTCTTTCTTTTGGAATAATAAAGTAATAGATATGTTTGTCGCTTATTCAAATAAAGATACTGATAATAAAAATAAAAATGAAAATGTTATTCGCTGTTCTACTTCTTAGTGGGTATGTACAAATTCCTAGACGTACCATGTTTTGGGAAAATGCTCTGAATATGTACTAACAATGAGCTTGTAGCACGTGCTATATCTAGAGATCCCTTCGAATTCACTTTCAGTAATTTGCATTGTTGTGACAACAACAATTTAGATAAGTCAGATTGTTTTGCTAAAGTGAAACCTTTTATCAACAAAATGAATGAGTTATTCCAAGAGTTCGACCCATTGTGCGAAAATCACAGCGTTGACCAAGCCATGGGGCCTTATTTTGGGCGCCATGGACCACTTGATCGTTTCACGAAAAAAACAAACGCACTCCCATTATGTTAGAAGAAGGTGTCAACTAAGTGTAAACAAATGTGATGTAGCACTTAATGTTTCGTATTTTAAACCATATCATACTAAAAAATAAAGTGTATAAATTTTTTTAGTTTGTTTTATTTTTGCAGGAAATTTAAGTTACCAAATAAAATATTAAATATACTGCATTTTATAATTTCTAATGCCTACTGTCCTTTAAAAAAGACACTAATTTTTTAGTATAACAAAAACAAAAATTGAAACAATTTTGATGAAAATATAATAATTAGAGCTTCTTTATTGCAATTCGAGAAAAAAAATGTAATTTTACAAACATATTTTTCAGGCATATCTGGGTTAAATTGATGTTGTGTGTTGTATATTTTTTTAACCCTGAGCTACTCATGCGCAAAACAAGAGTCTCATAAAGTTGCTTGCTTGTAAAAACTTCGCTATGTGTGTTTCCATTAATTAATTCTTTATCCCTTCTTTAAGGCAGATATCAAAAATAAATTCTGATGTGTAAAGGCTATCTGTTATTAGCAAGTCAAATAATTAATTTTAGCAAACGACATAATCATTGCAATATGTTGTTATGATATATTCCTATCTATGTATTTTTACTAATAATATTCCTTTTCGTATTTAAAAAAGAAACTTGGTAGTGTAATCTGTAATTGAACCATACCTATAAAAAATTTTACTGGACCAAAGGTCGTTATAGAGACCAGGGGCTACACTTGCCTTGCCTGTGATTAAAAGCTTATATTGGAAAAGTACAATGCGTAAAGGTTTGGGATACCACAAGCAGCTCTCGTTTTATTTACGAAAATACTATTTATGCCATTCTAGCATGTGACTCAATGATTAAAACGAATTCTTTTTCGGGGTTCAATAAAAATGTAATGAATTGTTTGACTGTTACTATATAGGCAACAATTTAACTTTTACGTCGTCGCTTCCATTTTATGAGATGAAAGAAAGTACTTTTTATATTATTGCGAAATTTTAGTCTTAAATTGTCTTGTACAATCGTGCGTCAACGAATATTTAACAAACTCGCTAGCTACCATAGTAAAAACTACTAAAACTCGTATGCGCCTTGGGTGGCTTTTGCATACTGCGACCTTGACCAAATTTCGTTCGAAGTTTATGGAATTTTTCCAAAAAAAAGCAGCCTGCAGGTGTTCTTCCGCTGTCCACCGACGCCTTGGTATAGATCTCCAGCTCCGACCTTTTAGTCATCCACACGGATTTTCCATTAAAACATTTTAGATTGTCCCACTGACCTAATTTCGCTTAATTTGACCCAATTATGGCTACTTGAAGTAATACATAATTGTATTTCAATTCCTGGCTCTCACGGGCTTACCATTGTTGCAGAAGCGTCCAGTTATGCTCAAGACTACGCTTGGATTGTTGCCTGACACCTAACAATTTTGGATTTCGCCTGCCTTCCTCCGAAACTATGCTGCAGATGGGCCGGACGACTGCCGCTACCTCGGAAATGTGTTACCTGGAGTCACCAGGTGTTTTGACTTTGCCAGTGCTTTGCAGACGTACTCCAGGACCACCAGGTGGTTGCCAGTGTGCTGTACTCATAGGATATCGAAAACACAGCTGTAACAGTATCGTATGTCACAACTGTACCTTTTTGCCATTTTAAAAAGCACATTAATCGGTCTAACTTGAATGTTGGTTTTTATTTTAGCTCTTCTTGAGACTACAGCTTTCTGCTGTTTCAAATACATTTTTGTATTAAATTAATTAATTTGTCTGAACCCTTTGGATTTTGACTGAAATTTCTAATTGTTGCACTTTTTTCAACTACATATATTTATTTTATATTTAGATTTTTGTTATAATTAGTCTTCTGCTAGTTACATAATTATTTAGCATTTATTCTTACTAATTCACAGAAATTGGTTTTCCACGTTGTACTTTTACTTACAAAACTAATTTGTTTGACTCAATACCCAGTAAATTAATTTGTGCTTATAGCTATATACCGGTGTTTGTAGATCGCTAGGCAGCCAGAGACCTTGTTAATTGGGATACCAAAAAATTTTTTTAATTTTTAATAGTAAACGGAAACAGCCTACAAACTGCCGGAAATAAATTTAAGCAATGGCCACTCTAACTTTACGTAGTGATACAGGACTTTGGTGTTTTAAATAAAACACCCTGTATATTTTTAGATATTTGAAATAAGTGCAAAAAATACTTTATGATAGCGTGCTTAAACAAACATTTTGAAAGCTATTATTTTTTTAAATGTAAAAAAATTATTGTCTAAAGTAGCTGTGATTTACGAAAAATGACTAACAATAGAATAACAAATTTAAAACAAATTTAACTTGCTCTAAAAATTGATCATGGCTGAATTGTCGCGCCAAACGTACTAAAACAGTTGAAAACATATTTTTTTATATGCAATCATGTTATTTTTTCATTGTTTTACTTATTTTTGACTGTTTCAAAACTACTTTTAAACAAAATAGCAAATATGGTACATTGTTGGAAAACTATTTAATTGTCGTTTTCAACTGTTTAATGAAACATATATTGTTCGATTAAAAAAAAACAAGGTTTCCAATTGTTCTAGTATGTTTAGTGCAATAGTTGGGTCATGAGAATTGTTTTTGCATTTCTTATCCGAATATTAGTGATTTCTTCTAAATTATAGCTTATGCAATGGATGCATTTAGTATTGGCGCATAGCTAACTCTCTGTCACATTTGCTGTCTTCAAAGCTCACCTTGTTCACTATTTATATATTTTACAGCTATGCCGAAACCATTGATAATAAGATAACGCCGAGTATAAATACAAGCAGTTTCGCCACTAAATTTAACTCATTTTTCAAGCTCCGGATCGCAACCAATCCTTACATATCAAATTTAAACCTTGACGGAAAGCTTTGTTTGATAGCACTCTGTCTACCCCTAGATGCGTTATCGATGCTGTACTCTGTATCGACTGAACCTCCTCTGCGTACCCGGCCATCCGACCACAAAACATCATTCCTTTCTTGTAATGCCCGTATCATGCAACTGCACCGCTAAAACAGAAAAAATCTCGGCTCTGTAGCCATCGCCGGTGAATCGAGCTCCAGAAAGCCATTTACCTGGTTAAAATGTTTTCTGCTCAATTAGGCACTAGCAGCAACCCTTTAAGCGTTTATATTACACCCTGGGGTTGTTCTGAAAAGCTTAAAAGTTGCACCGGAGTCCCGAACTGTTTATAAAATAAATCTGTCACAAATGCAGTTTTGTCCCATTACAGATATCTGCTTTCACTTTAAGTGAATACTTTTTTTTTAAAGCAATAAGTTTAAAAATGTTTGTTAAACATTTTTACCCTGATTTTAAATATACTGAGTGTTTCATTTATAATACGAAAACCGTGTATCACTATGTAAAAATAGAAGGCCATGGTTTAAATTAGTTTTCGGCAGTTAGTAGGCTGTTGACTGGCATTTAAAATAATGGAAAGGTCTCTTTCGATATCTCTATTATTAACGAATTTACAGGCGGTCTAACGACCTACAAACACCCTGTATAATAAAATACATTTTTGATTAGGTATAGTTTTACTATGTTGAAGATAAAGTAGCACAATGTAATTGTCGAATATCAAATAAATTAATTATTTTATATGCAACTCGCTTGAAAACGCGATCATTGTTGAAAACAATTTTAGGGAAACCATTTTGTAAAATTTCGAGTTGATATTTAAATCATTTCTTAAAGTCCCAACCCAATTACTTCCACCATATTGTAAATGTAATTGAACTAAAGAATCATATAGTTTTCAGTAATTTTACATAAAAACAGTTCTTTAACTGATTAAAATAAAATAAAATTGATCTCCACATTTTAGATAGCCAGTTAACATAAGCATCTCATCTAAGATGCTGATCAATTTGTATACCTACATAACTTATACCTATTGAGAGTGACAAAAACCAATAAAACGGTACTGTGCAGAAGATATACATTATAGAAATCTTCAATATAACTCTTAAAAGCTTTAGAAGGTAACAGCAACTGTCTCAAATGAAAATTTTGAAAACGTTGCTAACAGTTCACAAGCTTTAGAGGAGTCGGATAGAATTTAGACCTTTCAGGTTGAACATTTATATGTGTTAATTCTCTTTTATCTTTTGATGCGAGAAGTTCCTCTCTCAGGAATCCTCCCTCAGAGTTCCCATTAGCAGTGTATTTCATCTCAGGATTTGTTTACCTTGTTCAAGCAATCCATTATATTGCTTAAGTGAGTGGGTAGCGGACAGCGAGTGGTTACCTCTATGAATAGCTGAGCTAATAGTTATGTATCTTATGAGCATGATTAAGAATAGCTTGTCTCCTGGCACGCAGGGTTTCGCAACAATGGGGTACCCAGACTGCTTAGGCCCCTTTTCGTAATTTTCTGCATTGGCTTCGCTTTCCTTCATGACCGGAATTTATATCAACAATAGGGTTGGGGAGTAAGTACACTTATCTCTAATAATCTAATGACGTAAGAATCTGGAAGAACAAGGAAACCCAGGTAGCAAAGACTACAAAGAAAGTGTAACTCACAAGACACGTTGTAGAAAGAGAGAGGTACTGAAGTACTTCGGTATAGCCAGCTCCCGTACTCACAAGCAGTGAGTCCCCGTCGACATAGATTTTTTACTAATAATGAAATAAAACAATAATGCGAAAATTCATTAAACGACACAGTTTGGTGTAAACAAGACCAGTCTCTTACAAAACGGAGAAAAATGTGTTCTGAATTAACACAAAAGTTTAAATTCCTAAGGTTACAATACCTATATAATACCATGGAAGAAATTTGTTTTTTGCCAAATGATTAAAAGACGAGATAAGTATAGAAGAAAATAGTTATTTATTTAAAAAAATAAATGCTTTTATACTATAGAGTCATTGCAATGCTTATTTGTAGACCAACAGTTTCAAGTTTAGTAGCCTGTTATAAATTCGTAGACCGAAACGAAGAAGAAAAATTCTAGAGTTATGTAGCTAAAAACTATGACAAAAAACTAAAAGAAGATTTAAACTGGTTGTTAGATAAGGATATAAATCCTTTTTCAACTTATTAAATACAAAACCCGTGAATATTTAGTGACGCTTCCAAAACGTCAAGGGTTGTTTATTAGTACAATGTAAGTACGCTTGGTTTCTGGTATTCTAATAAAAAAGTCAGTATGCAAATTAATAGCTGCATTAAATGGACCTAATGTATTTGTAGAAAAGTATATGGACAGTGCTATTTTGCTTACATAGGATAAATGATTACAAGGAACTCGAATACAAAAGAAAGTGTTCCTTTCACAAAACTAAATTACATCTTTCTATCGGCATCTATTTCGCTGTAGCTAAATTAGGAAATTGCAAAAACAGAACGAAATAAAATGAATAATGTCGAGAAATTATCATAATGTTACAGTAAAATAATTTCCCATAATTGAGATATTGATATAGCATTTTCACTTAAGCTTGTTGTTCACGTTTTGATCAGAAACCTATATACTTGTGTACTCGAGATACCGATACAAAAACTTCCTACATTTTCGTAAATGCTATACAGTAAATGTGAACAATGGAAGCTTGAATATAGCAATTTCTTTGTTCAAATTCTGAGGTGAAGTACTGTAATCTATGGAAAACAATTACCACTACTAGAATCCAATGAGTGGCGTTAAAGAATTTTAAAGAAAAGTGTTACTAAGACTGCTTTGTCAAAGAACGGCGATGAAATAACGGTATGGTGTTGAAAAGTTCCACTTGTAAAAAATATGCGAAGTTATAATATTGTATTAGTACTGTTGGCAGTTTATGTACCATGTAGTTGCCGTTTTTTTCAATCTACGTTAGACGATACTACAGCATTGGAAAACTGTTTATTACGTGTCTCTAAAAAAATATTTCACTCAAAGGACACCCTACAATTCATATTTGAAGAAGAAAATCATATGGTCGTATTCGATCAAATTGCTAATCCACGAATTTTTATTTCTCTTAATAAACCCATACAAATGCCAGTAATACCTTACAACTGCTACGTAATATTCACCATGGGCCATGACAATTTCGATAAATCTCTCACAAAACTAATCAGTTCGTCAATTTGGCATAAGAGCGAAAGCCCCAGGGGAAAATTTCTTATCGTTGCTTCAACTAATACTCGCCAAAGCTTAAGGGCATTAAAGACAATTCTTCTGAATTTAAATATAATTAATGCAGTTTTTATCTTTTATTACTCAGGTGCTGCAGTATATACATCTACTCTCTTTAGCGATAACAACAGCTGTCCAAGTAGAGTATCCCAAAATAGTATACAAATCTGTAATGATAATCCGCAAGTGTACTTTAAAACCTTGATTAAAAATTTAAGTGGATGTCCTCTTACAATGGTGCTCCCATATGATGGGGTGAATGTGCACGAAGCAAGTTTGACTGCAATATATGGAGGCGCATTGAAGATTTTAGAGTTAATAAGCCAAACATTAAGTACTACTGCAACATTTTCTGTTGTGAATAATGTAACGTCTACATTGTATGAACGCAATGGAGGATATATAACACTCTTTCCAAATACAATTAGGAGATTTATGTATTACGAGTTCTATGACGTGAGCAATTATATTTTGCGAGACACGAGTGTATGGGTGGTACCTAAAGCATCTAAAATTTTTGGAATCAAGATTTTGGCTTGTATATTTACCAGAACAACGTGGTATGTTATCTTATTTTTATTAGTTGTAATAACTACTGCTTTGTGGTGCATGGCACGTTATAGTGGAGAAAATCGCATATTTAAAAGACTTGATGGGTGTTTGTTAACAATTTTAGCTTATACAGTTGGAAGCCCTACTCACTTAATGCCAAAAAGTAATAGTATTCGGGTACTTAACATATCGTACCTAATTTATTGCGTTCACATTATCATAGTTTTAGAAGCCAATTTAATTAGCACTTTAACTACATCTAAGTTTGAGCACGGAATTACGTCTATAGAAGAGTTGGCTGATTCAGATTTTTCAATATTGGGGCACATTGAAATGAGAGAAACGCTTCGACAATATTCAACGGAACCTGCATATGCTAAAATATTGGAAAAAATGGTTATTTCCATTAGGTTCAATGCGACTGATAACTTATTGAAGATTGCTTCTCTTCGAAATTACAGTAGCGCTATAACACGCAATCTGCTAGTCAAGCTTTATCCCAGGCAAGCTTTGGTGGACATTATAGACCAAGATACAGGTTTATTATCACTAGAACTTAGCATGTGCACAAGAAAGGGACACTATTTTATACCAACTTACAACCTTCTTAGTAGAAGATTGGTGGAGAATGGATTTTACGAAAAAATTATTTCAGATGTGGCAATGGCATACAATATCAAAAATGAAGAAGATGATACTAACGCTGAGATTGTTCTAACGATGCACCACTTTTATGGATTCTTTGTGTGCTGGATTGTAGGGTTAGCGTTGGCAACTACTGCATTTGCTGCTGAACTAACACTTAATTAATGAAATCTTGCAATGGTTACACCGGAGCACAGGGATTGGCTGTTCGTAAACAGAATAAGGTAGTTACAAATATTGTACAATTTCTATGTAATAGCACTTTATCTTTATCTTAATAACAGTAAATTTGTGTGTATAATAACTAGTAAGATGCCTACTCTAGTGTTTCCATGTAATTCTTTGTCTGTAATGTACTATTATATAAAAATTTCGTAAAAACAAAGTTTATACGAGTGTGCAACATTTTAAATATTCGACTATTATGTGCACATTGGGAACACCATTTTATACGTTCATACCCTCAGAAGGCGAACACGATAATCCATGTTGTTGCTTTTTTAGAGATATAGAATATGATGTAGGTACCAACCCAACTAGTAAGGTATTAACAACAATGCAACTGCAAATATATTTCTTGCTTTTTAAGTAGCATGTCGTTCTCTGCTCTATCTCATTGTTGATGTTTGGCGTACCAGTAAATTTTAAGAAACATGTCATACAAAATATAAAACAAAAAGAGATGGTAATAATCTGTGGCGATTTAAAATCCCAGGTAGGCGATGCTAAAGAAGACGAACAGGTTAGGACGGTAATAGAAAGATATAGAATAGGCAACCGAAACGAGCATAGGGAACGTTGCTTCAGTTTGCAACTGACAATAACTAGACCATTATGAATACATTTTGTCATCACATCCGCAGATTGTACAAATGGAAAAGTTCAGACGGCAGAACAAGAAACTAAACTAATTAATGCTATCATAGAGAGAACGAGATGGAAATACATCAGCAAGAACATATTGTGTTGCAGCATGTGGCTCGTAGTATCAACTACTTGTTTTTAAGTTGCATCTAAGACAAATTAAACATAACCGGGTAAACTCCAAGATTGCGTTTTAACAACAGCTTATTAGATCTACTACGCCACCTTACAGTAATGAGCTAGAACCATGTGGTGTAGAACAAAGATATGGATAAATGAAGCAACAGAATCAATTAAAAGTAGAAGAAAGCATTGAATTTCAGATAATGCTATGCAACTAATAGAAGCAAGGCAGAAAATAGTTAAATGTGGATTACATGCCCCGTAGGAAGGAACCAATGGACAGAAAATATACCAATCCAACAATGGAGTCATGAGTCTATGATGAGCAATGAGAGAGAACCTGACATATTAAGAAGCAAAGTAAAGGAAGCAACAATGGAATTTAAGAAAGAGAAAGCACCAGGTGCAGACGGTTTAACATCAAGCATATTACACGGAATGGGCAAGGAACACAATAAGCTATGACACACAGGAATCTTGCCACAAGTCTGTTCCAAAAATTTACAGAAAAACAGGTCGCCTAACTTTAGATGGAAATAAGACTCGAAATGGAATTTTACGCTTACTCTCGTCAGTCAAACGCGCCCGGTCTCACGACACAAAGTATCACTTTTACTCCTAATAACATAAATATACTATTTTATATTTTGTCCATAGCATGATAGCAGCATTTTCTTAAGTTTACTTTGTCGATTGACCGTTCATCGGATGAGTAGAGTAGAGGGGGAGGAGGCGGAAAAGTTCGTCATAACGGGGTTGCCCAAATGAGCAGTTTCTTGGGAATTTCAAGTCAAAGACGCTGTGTGTCGTTGTAACCTGTTCAGGTTAGTTGCAGCGTTTGAGTGTGAGATTGTTGTAATCACTCTTCATTACATGAAAACGCAATCTTGTGTGCAACTGTTTAGAAGTAAGCAGGGGAAAGTGCCAGGTTAACCCCTCAAAATGCCTAGTTGCAGGGGTACTACAGAGTCGAGACCATCGTCATTATGTTCTGCGCCCCCGAGAATCATCAAGCTGCTCACCTGGGTGGCCCCGAAATATCCAACTTTCACCAGGTACTTGCAGTTTACGAACGTAACTTACCGACGTGCAAAAATATAAATAATAATAAGGTCTGCATTGGCTTGTAGGTTTAATAAATATGTATTTTCCTAAAATCGTCAAGAAAGCGGGCCATGCCAAGCCTCAGTTTGATCTTGAAAGTGTCACTTTGTAAGACTAGTCACTTTTTAGATTTTTGCATGACTAGTCATTTTTACTTTGCGTTACCTAGGTAACCGGTCACCTTCACCATGCGCCTTGATGCAATAGGATTCTATATTTAAAGATGTCAGAGAAAAACTAAAATTCTTCGTCTTCCTCCGAGACTCTTTAGTTGCATAAGGTTCGGTAAAGCCCAGGCACATACAATATTAAATATCTCTGATGGTGTTCTTCTTTGTTATGACGCTGTCACTGTAAGCATTCCAAGTGGTTTGCTGGCACGAGGTCTTAAGCGAGCGCCGTTGAAACATCATTAGCGAGTGATGCGCTTGGCGCCCTTTCTTGGCGATGGCTGGAACCGTGGAGCGGTGTAGATCCGTGCTGTCGAAACCTACGCGCGCTAGGTGTTACAAATCGAGATTTCAGAAAAAAATATAATACATGACACAGCATGAACGTGTCTATGCTTGAGTCGGAGGCTTTGAAGAAGTACTCGGACGCTTCGCGTCCTCGTATCACTTTCATGCCTTGTAATGTAATATACTATTACTATAGTTTCCGTAATAGATTTTAAAACGAATTTGAGCATGATTAACGGTTAGCAACACATTTTAAGTAATATTTTTTGTGGCAGTTTTTTCTTATTATTCTTTTTAATATGCAACCCAACTCACACGCCAGCGCATTGTCGTCGATTCCTTTACTTCAAAAAAATGTTATTAGCGTTAACGATAGAACTTTCCGGGGTACTACTAGAACTTGCCATTAGAACTACCTAGACTTTAAGAAAATTGCTTCCAGGACTTCCTCGTTTCGTAAAAGTATTAATACAAAAATGGGCGTATTTTTTTTTAATTTCGAGTTCCATTAAAATTTTTTTGTTAGAATTGTCGATAGAATTCGCCCGGGTGCTATTAGTACTGCCATCACAATTAGGTGGGGTGCTATTAAAACTGTAAAGAAATTACAATGATTTTTTCTGATTTTTTTTTGTGTTGCGGTTCTAACAGTACGCGCACAAGCTCTATCAAAAAGTGCTGTCACATTTTTTAATAAGTATGACGCAAAAAGCTATTGTGGTATTTGTCCTAGGAAAAAGTGAAGTTAGCACCCGAAATTTTGGTTTCAAATTTTTTTTCTCTTAAATACATAGAACTATTTTAAAAAAAACAAGGAACTCTAGAACTTCTTGAAGTGCAACGGAAACTTTTATAAAAAAAATTATTTTGAACTTGTGGTGCTAACTTCACAGAGGTCTAAGAATTTACAGTTATGCGGCATATTTCAGTGAACCTCGTAGAAATATGAAAAGTAAATATAGAAAAAAAAATTTAATAGACAAAATATGTATAAATACGCAGGTTCGACGGATTTCAGGTTTTGTAAAATATAAATGGAACACTGTAACACTTGAAAGACTAAAATATTAACGCAAATAATTTGTAAAGGTATCTTACTTACTCGGAATTCCTATGTAATAGTTTTTCTGGCGTAAAAAGTCTTCAATGGACTTTAAACGAAAGAACCTCTTCTTTAGCAATAACCTGAAATATCTATCATCAGTACGTAAAATAACCGCACTTTAAGCATTAAAATGTTCGTTGCAATTGCAGAGCTACTGGCTCTACTTTGGTTTAACTTTTTCGGGCAGGCAGTGTTGTATTGGAATATTACATGTACGTCTCCATGATATGTTAACGTGTAACTGTCTGATCCCATTTGTAGCTGGAGCAATTTTGTTTACTTTATTACTCATTACGATTCACCAAACTTCTAAGGATAAACCAGTTAAAATATATTTTTTCCTATATCGACACATTCAATAGCTACATCTCAACCTTAAACAGATATGACAACTCAATATGGAGACCAATCAAATCTTCTCTAAAACCACAAACTCCATCCCCACCAATACGGAAACTTCCTTCCACACTTGGGTGGGCCAAGAGTGATAAAGAAAAGGCAAAGTTGTTCTCACTCCACCTATCCGGAGTATGTCAACCACACGACGATCTACCCGATAAGGAACTCCCTGACCTTCAACCACCACCTGAAATACCCCCTCCTCCCATACCACTACTTACACCGAAGACTATTCAATCCGAGATTCAGCGATTAAGTCTCAATAAAACACCGGGGTCGGACCAAATTACACCTAAACTGCTCCGCGAACTCCCAAGAAAAGGAATAGTGCTTCTAACATACATATTTAACGCTATACTCCGACTTCAGTATTGGCTAAAGAAATTCAAGAAAGCGGAGATAATACTCATCCCTACACCCGGCAAAGATCTCAGCTATGCTACATCCTACCGCCCTATAAGTTTACTACCGGTGACTTCCAAGCTCCTTGAGAAGCTTGTATTACGAATCCTCGACCCTGAATTCACGGCAACTAACTAGATCCCGGATTACCAATTTGGCTTCCGTCGACTTCACTCAATTATACAACAGTGCCACGGCATCACACACGAGATTAATGCGGCGTTCGAGCAATCAGCCTACTGCATAGCGGTCCTTCTGGATATTCGTCAGACGTTCAACAAATGCTACCTCCTCAATTTCATAAGCTCTTAGAATCCTACTTAACAGACAGGCAATTTGGAACACGCGTTAAGGATGAAGTCTCAACCGTGTATCTAATTCAATCTGGCGTTCCACAGGGAAGTGTCTTGGGACCATTCCTCTACACGTTATTCACCTCCAACCTCTCAACCACCCCAACCACAACTGTAGGCGCATACGCTAAAGACACTATCATCTTTGCGAGTCATACAGAGCTGAACACCGGATTCGAACACGTCCAAACCCACCTTAATCAACTTGAAGAATGGCTCAAGAGCCGGAAAATAAAGGTTAACGAGTCTAAATCTACCCAGGTGACTTTCACTTTACGCAAAGGGCTATGCCCTCCACTCTATTTGAACAACATTGAGATACCACTATCTTCAACAATGAAGTACTTGGGTCTTCACCTCGACAACAAGATCACTTGAAGGGAACACATTACTTAAAAAAAAAGAAACACATCGAGCTTCGAATCAAAACCCTTCACTGGTTACTAGGCCGCCATTTACCATTATCTTTAAATAACAAACTCCTGATTTATAAGACCATCATCAAACCCATCTGGTTCTACGGAATAGAACTTTGGGGCTGTGCTTGCAAGTCAAACCTTGCTATCATGCAACGATGCCAATCTAAAATCCTGCGATCACTCGCCGACGCCCCATGGTACGTCACCAACCAGATGAATCACGACGACCTCGGCATCCCTCTCATCAATACAGTAATACACGACATAACTACGAAACATCTCGACAAACTCGCCATCCATGACAATCCTCTCTTGCATGAACTTCCGCACCACCAAGTAATTAGAAGACTCAAGCGCCGTTGGCCCACTGACCTCCATTGAAGAAGACCCCTCCCTAGATGGGCCCTCATCACCTTAACAATGCTCTCCATAAAGAGGACCTCTCACTGGACGGGCCCTCACAACGTCTGTATCACATTTATAATATTAGCTTATAGGATCTTATTGTATTCTGATTGCTAATTTACTTAATAAAAAAATATATATATCGACATCTTATTGTACTAGCTCGTAGAGCAGTGGCGGCACTACGGGGGCCTCCCCAGCCCCCTCCCCTCAAGATTTAGCTGTGCCCCCCTGAGTGCCCCCCACCCCAAAGACACCCTTTGATTAATATCTTATGTCTAAACACATTCAAAGAGATATTTTGAATATGTTGCTATAATAGAATTAATGAACTTAAACTAAATAATTATTTCGAAGAATTTTTAATGGAGAATGTTTATTCGCCGCAGTAAAATACATACAAAACTGCTTAGATTCAGAATATGAATTTACGCTCTTGTTTGGGTCAAACATCTTTATGGTTGGTCGGCAATATTTGATACAGTAATAATCCTATTATGTTTACAGGTCCTTTCACAATCAATATCCAATACAAAAGAGAATGCAGTATAGCTAAATTTTAAAATATAAACATTTGGCTTCTGATGTTTGCTTCTGACCACATTTACTTGGTGATGTGCATTTTAATTGTGTTTTGCGGTCTTTTAAAAAATGAAGCGTGCTAAGACACTAAGGGATTACTTTGATTCTACTTCTACTGCAGCAAAAATATTCAACGAGGCGAACGTTGTTGAAAAGGGCGAATTAAATACTGAAAATAATAGTGATGTGGAGATGATGGAGTTCCCTGATGATACCGAAGAAAGTGTTTGTAACGATGATTATAATGGCAATAACGCAAGCGATAACAATATGTCTGATGAAGGTCATGACAGTGACTGCAACGAAGGAAACATTTTAGTAGAAGTTAAGGTACCAACAGGATAATCAGAACAAATAAAAGGTTGCAGCTCATCTTTTATTGTTTCCGGCCCTAGTGACATTTTACGGTGTGCGAATGATGGACCAACACAAATTGTTAAAGATAGATACGCGGAAAGCATAATAGGTGGTAGACAACAATCTTTTCGAGCACACTGGTTTTAGTAATTAACGTATTTAGAGGGTTAACCCAGTCTTAACATTCGAGCATGTTTGTACCACTCGAGCGAGCGCAGCGAAGCGAGAGTGGTAGTTTATGTGAGAAATGTTAAGACGGTTAACCCTCGAAATGCGTTCATTAGTTTATTGTTCATTGCGGCAGTAATTTTGAATCAATAATAATTACTAAAAACTGCTAAATCGAAATCAGTGTTTAACATGATCGCGTCCTCGAATGTTAAGATACATCTAACATGCATCCACTCATTTCACATGCATGTTACATGTATCTTAACATTCGAGAACGCGATCATGTTAAACACTGTTTAACATTTCAATGAACAATAAAATACTTTTTCGTTGCTCGAATACAGTATCATTCAAATTAAAGTTTACTGTTTCTATTGCTGGCACTTTTTCAAAGAGAATAAATATTTTAATAATACTTTTACCCTTGCTGGTTTTTCCGACTGGAAAAAAGCGCTAGACAAGAAGAAAGGTTTCACAAAACATGAAAATTCAAAACAGCACAAAACATGCCATGTGCAATGTATGGATTTCAGAAAACTGCAAAACGAGTCCAGCTCTGTAGCTGCAAAAGTAGATCAAGTTTACCAAAAACAAATTATGGAAAAACACCATTACATTAAAACTCTTGCTGAGTGTCTGATTTTTACTACTACCCAAGACATGGCACAAAGGTCATGATGAACGTGATGTGACCTTAAATCAAGGAAATTTTAGGAAACTTATGCTAATTGTGGCTAAACACGGCCGAAGCCGGACAACTCGGCGCCGCCATCTCGGCGCGGGGCCAGCTCGGCGCCGGGACAACTCGGCGCGGAGCTATCTCGGCGCCAGCCAACTCGGCCCGAGGCCATCTCGGCGCCGAATTCAAATTTGCAAACTACATTGTGCACTACGTAAGAAAATTATTATAAGAAAATAATAAATAAAGTGATCGCCAAAAAGCTGTCATCAAATGAAAAAAAAATTATTGAGAATTTCTTGGAAAATGAAACACTGCAACCAGAGGTGGTTGCAAAGTGATTACAAATGAGCCAAACAAAAGTTGTCACCTGACTTCCGTTATCAGTAAAATTTTACGTTTCTTAAAATAATTACGAAGCATGCATTTACTAGTCAAGATAGAGACACATTTTACGAAAAAAAGTTTTCTGGCCTTGAGATTGTTCAGTCAACTAAAACTACCACACAATAAAAAATCTCATTGAAATCTTGCTTAAATTCCGAAAAATAGCACTTTTTGGATTTACACAATTTTGAAAAACGCCATTTTCTAAGTAAAGTGCTTTCTATATGACAAATATTTCTTTAATGTTTATTTTCCAAATCAAAGAATTTTATTTTTAACATTTTTTTTTATTATGAAATAGTAAAAAACTTTTTGAAAAATGTTTGTTTTTCCATAGCCGTCTTTGTTAAAAGTAAAATTCTTTGATACGGGACCTAAACATAAAAGATAATGTGAGAGATCAAAGTTGGCAGAGGATTTTGAAATTTGGTATAGGAACCTAGATGTTGATTCTAAACAACTTCTCTTAATAACTTTTTGTCGTATTTGCTACATAAAAGACGCACTACTCTACAGTAATAGTTATTTACCTAACAAGTTCGTACTTTTCCCGAATGAACACTTTGTTTGCAGTACGACCGAAGGGAGTGCTGCATGTAGTGCGAATTCGAGAAAATTCTTCCCGAAGGAGTTAGGTACAATGTTTTTTGTAACGAATACTTTATTATTTAAAAAAATTAAAAAAATATTATTTAGGGCCGGTTGCAGAAAACAATGTTAAGTCTGGTGTTAGCTAACGCGACTAATCAAATCTCAAATCTTTATGGTAACTAATACATTAGTAAACAAAATTTGATGCGATTTTGTTCACTTTGACGCGACGTTAGCTAACACCAGACATTGCTTTCTGCAACCGGCCCTTAGTGTTTTACTAATTTACTGAGTTGACAGCACAAATCACTAAACTTTTATACCTATCCTACGCACCTGTTAGTTTTTGTCGACGTTTACAGCGCCTCTGATGTTTGCAGGCGCAATAAAACCAACCAGGGACAATCCGCTATATAATAAAGGAGAACGATCCAGACGTGTGTGTCCCGAGGGCCCCCTTGGAGAGGGGCAGAACCCCGACGGCCCCCTTAGAGATGGGCGGAGCCCCGAGGGCCGCCTTGGAGAAGGGCGAAGCCCCTGGGGCCCCGTTGGAGAGGGGCCGAGCCCCGAGGGCCCCTTGGAGAGGAGCGGGGCCCGGAAGGACCCCTTAGAGAGGGGCGGAGCCCCAACGGCCCGCTTGGAAATGGGCGGAGCCCCGAGGCCCCCCTTGGAGAGGGGCGGAGCCCCAGAGGCCCCTTTGGAGATGGGCGGAACCCCAAGGGCCCCCTTGGAGATGGGCCAACGTAATAGGCCTAAAAATGGTGGTAAATTGAATAGAATAGACCGCGCAATAGCGCGCGCAACCCCGTTTATTAGAAAAATTTACAAAAAACACAATTTCCCTAGTTTTTGTTGAAAAGTGAAAAACACCGCAATGCGCGAAAAGTAACTTTCGGCGTATCGGGAATGACCGGGAAATATGAATTTTGAAGTCATGAGTACAAAATAGCTATTTAAGTAACAAGGAATGTAAGGACCTATTCACATTTGAGGTAGGCAAGTACAAGCCAAGACGAAGTCGCGGCTTGTTGCCTGCCGAAAATGTTAATAGGCAATACATTCTGAGTTATCTTATTATATTTATCCCCCTGCTTATTTTCCTAGATTTTTGAAAAAATTGTTTGGTTTGTCACCTGTCACCAAGATTAGTTTTCGTGAGTCCTGTGAGTGTTACATGTCACATAAACACTTGCGATTTATAAACAAAACGTCTAAATTTGCATCTTGCTTTGCTAATTTTATTATCCTAGGAACTTAATAATAATATTAAGTTCCGTTGTCAAGAAAAACCAGCAAACAAATATAATCACCGACTTACATGATTTGTTACTAAGGCTATATCACTGACTTACATGATCAGCAGCGGGAATAGTATATTACAGCCCGAGATGGGAAGTGTTTCATTACTGTCGAGTGATTAGTTAGCTGATTGAGACGCGAAGCGTCGAAATCAGCTATTATCTCGAGACTAAAGAAACTTCCTCTCGAGGTTTGTATACTATTTTATTCGCAACCACTTTATTCTAAACAATAATTGGAAAAATTATTATATTATGATACGACAGGTTGTGACGCACATGAATGGATCAACGAGATTCAAAGTGTCCCTACCTACTCAGCGGTCGGGAATGTACTTCCTGCTCAAGTGCGGGAAGTGAGTGCGGGAAGTAGCGGGCTGAAATGTACGACTTTCCCCACTCAAATGAGGTCAGGAATGTTAACATTACATATATGGTTGCGAATAAAAATAGTTTTTTTGAAAACTTTAAAGCATACTTGATTTTTCAAAACTGAAATGCTGTTAGAAATTCGCCTTTAACCAAGCAGGGCTGAACCCCAAAAAATAAAAATTTAAATCGACAATTTTTTACCTTTTACAAGAGTCGTTTCACCTATCCGGGGACACACTGTATATACAGGGTGATTTTTAAGTTGATTTTTTTCTTTGCCAGAATATAAAGCTACAAAAAGTAAGCCATTTACCACTTTTGCGAAATATCAAAACTAACGGAGGTACAAGGTGTTACAGTTTCAAAGTATGAACTAATATTACTTAACGAAAATTAAACTAAACTTAATCTAACTTAAATGATCAAAATTATCAGCATTTGCTTCTACACACACATTCCGCGTATAAGAGCAATGCGGCAGCGGCATTTTGACGACACTCCCAGTAAATAATAAGCATATTCACTCATTCATTATTGTCACAAACATGAGCCATTATTGCAGCAATAACATCCAGCCGCCTTTGCGCCAAAGTTTAGTTTTTAATTTGAAACTTTAACACCCTGTACCTCCGTTAGTTTTGATATTTCGGAAAAGTGGTAAATAAAAAAAATACTTAATTTTTCAGCTTTATTTCCTGGTAAACGGAAAGAATCAACTTAAAAATCACCCTGTAGGGTAACTCTGGGGGAGACGGCCATATTTATTTATTTATTGAATAAGACCAGAAAACAACTTTGTTTCGCAAATTTTGTCCCTATATTGGGTAGTAAATGCATTTTTCGTATTTTTTTTAAAATGTTGAATTTTACTGATAACGGAAGTCATGTGAGAACTTTTGTTTAGCCCATTTGTAATCACTTTGCAATTACCTCTGGTCGTTAGTGTTTGATTTTCCAAGAAATTCTAAATATTTTTTTTTCATTTGATGCCAGCTTTTTGGCAATCACTTTATTTATTATTTGTTTATAATAATTTTCTTACGTAGTGCACACTGTAGTTTGCGAATTTAAATTCGGGGCCGAGATGGCCTCGCGCCAAGTTGGCTGGCGCCGAGATGGCTCCGCGCCGAGTTGTCCCGGCGCCGAGATGGCCCCGCGCCGAGATGGCGGCGCCGAGTTGTCCTAGACCCAAACACGGCCGTATCATACCAATGCGATAGGAGGAGGGACCTAAAAATGCAAAATACTTGCATCACGACACTCAGAACCTTCTTTTTGACATAATGCCTGCTTTAGTCAAGAACAACATATCTGAGGACATAAAACAAGTAAAATATTTTGCTATTCTTAGCAACGAGACGAAAGACTTAAATAAAGAAGAACAAATTTCGTTAGTGGTGCGTTACTATTTCGATGGAAGTAGCCACGAGCGGTTTTTGGGTTTTAATGCTGCCAGTGGTTTATTAGATGCCCAAAAGTTATGCAAGTAATATCAAAAGAGTGTTAGCTTGTGCTAAAATTGATTTAAATAATTGTGTTGCTCAGTCATATGATGGCGCAGCTGTAATAAGCGGGCATTTATTTGGTGTACAGGCTCGAATACAAAAAGAAGTTCCTTTCGCAGTATATATTCATCCCTTCAACCACGTATTAAATTTGGCTATTGTGGACTGCTGCAGAGGATTTTCCGAAGCTTTTTTCTTTTTCTCAGTTTTAGAAAAACTGTATGTTTTTGTTAGTTGTTCTACAGTGCACCCAAAATGTATCAACATACAAAGAGAAATGTATCCTAAACAAAAACCAATGGAACTAAAACGACTGAGTGACACCCGTTGGACTGCACAATTTCTTTCATGTGATGTGGTGATCAAGACATTAGAATCAATCAATCAATTATAGTGTTACTGCATAGTATAGCCGACGGTGAAGATAATTTTAAATATAAGAGTTCTCGTCAAGTAGATGCTACTGGGCTCTTAAATCAATTAAATGAAAAATTTTGTATGTTTCTTTTTATTTTTAAAGTATTATTAAAACAAACAAGTTCTTTGTCTGGCCATTTACAGAACCCAAATTGAGATTATGCTAATGCCGTAGATTTAATTGATGCAACAATAAGTGTTTTGGAAAACTGGCGGGATGAGGATGCCATGTGGTAAAGTCAGTCGCCTGTACAAACAATGTGCCAGAAAACTGATATTCAAAGTGGATATATCAAGAATATGACAAATAAGCGACGAAGTAAACTGCCACAGAACCTGAGACAATATATTACTGAAATTCCAAATTTGGAAAGTAAAATCAAATTTACAGACCATGAATCAAAAATTCACTTTTTTACCCTATACTGGATATTATCATCAATTAATTAAAAAACAAAGATTTTCAAATAATAATATTATTTTAAGTTTTATTCGTTCCCTAAATCATGCCAGCAACAAGTTTTTAAAATCAGACGAGTTGTCGAAATTTGCCCAGTGGTATTCTTTGGACGTCAGCTCCTTCAATGGGGAAAGTTTATTATTAAGAAAATTATGTAAAAAATCTAACGACAAAAACGAAAAAATTGATTCAATGCTTAAGCTTCTTAATTTAGTACATCAATACCGGGCTGCATTTGAAACATTGTATAACTTACCTACTAATAATAGCAGTGACTTGACCTGTTTCAACTGCTTCTTGCGAATGGTCTTTTTCTAGTTTGAAAAGAATCAGAACTTATCTCAGAACTAGAATGACTCTGCAACATTTCTACTTTATCTATTGAAAAGGAAATTGCAAATAACATAGATTTAGATAAAGTAGTGAATGCATTTTCCTCGAGTCATGCAAATAGACGAATAGTTCTTCAATAGCGTTTAGTTGTTATACCTGATATTTTATAATATATGATAAGTAAATAAAATAATACCCATAATAATCTGTAAATTTACGAACGGTTTATGCCTTAATAAAATAGTTATTAAATTGATAATATATTTTCTGATTTGCCCTCCAAAACTTTAACTTTTCTGGTGCCAACACTGTCGTAGCGTAATCTAAAAAACATTTTTTTAATAAATTTTTTGTGGCGGTTGTGTGCTCAGAGATAAAAGGAAGAAATTGAAAATGGTCATAATATGTAAAAGCATTATGTAGCAATGCCAAAATTGGTATTTAATAAGCTGTACAGCAAGGCCATGTAAACAGAATAGCATTTTGAGATAATAAAGCTATTACAAATATGTTAACCACGCTAGATACAAAAATGCTTCTCAAAGGTATGGTGTATTACAATAGCAGTCCGTTAATAATTTTGTATGTAAGTGGGCAGTCTTGCACTTTTTCTGCAACTAAACCAAATAGTTCCATGGCTATAGAAAACTGTTTATTGCGAATTATCGGAAAACTATTTTCTGCAGATGATACTCTACAGTTTATATCTGAAAGCACTTTCGACATGTTCGTTCCCACTCAGATTGTTAATCCACGTATCTTCATTGAATTGGATAAGCCGATAAGAATTCAAGCGATACATTATAACTACTACGTTATTTTCCTTAACGGAACTGACGTCTTTAGTACTACGATGAAAAAGCTAGTAGAATCGCACTTTTGGCATAAGAGTAATAGTCCACGAGGAAAATTTCTTGTATTTACTGAAACAAGAAATAGCATGATGACAGTCAAGAGAATTCTGTGGGATTTCGACATCATCAACGTAATTTTTATTTTGTACAATAATACCCAAACTACCACGTCTGAAATATACGAATCGTCTCATTTTGGTAAGAACAATAGTTGCGGAAAATCATCCGCTTTAAAATTTGTGCAACACTGTAAAGGAGAAGTGAATATCGGTTTCTCAAAAGATGTTAAAAAATTAAACGGATGTTCCCTAAACATGATTACTTCTTTAGATATACTTCACATGCGAGACATACATATCAGAGCTCCAATTGGAATAGTTCTAAATATATTATATTTGATTTGCAGAACACAACAACTTCTGTTATTCAAGTTAGTAATGTAACTTCTGTATTGTACAAAAATAATACAGATATACCCTTTTACGCTTGTGCAGCGAGGGCACTTTATTTCTATACAAACTATGATTCAACCGACTTTCTTTTTCAGTATCCTGCAGTGTGGATTGTACCCAAAGCAGAGAAAATGTCAAGTATTGCTCATTTTACTTCCATGTTCACTAAATCAGTTTGGTGTACCCTTATATTACTATTCATGTTAATTACTACTACTTGGTGGTATCTAGCAAAGTGTAGCGAAATCGGCGGTATATTTAAAAACATTGGAAACTGTCTTTTAATAGTTTTATCCTTCACATGTGGAAGTGGCAGCAATATGAAGCCAAAAAGTAATGCTATACGCATGCTTGCAATATTTCATTTAATTTACTGCATTCACATATGCTTAGTTTTGAAAGCTAATTTGATTAGTACCTTAATTAAGTCTAAGAATGAGCGAGGAATAACATCTATAGAAGAGCTAGCCGAAGACGATCTACCTGTCTTGGGCAATGCTTATATTACAGAAGCGCTTCAAGGATATTATTCAGAACAGGTTTTTATGCAGCTACTACATAGGATCATTACGGTGAAAAATACCAATCTAACTGATAACTTATTGAAAGTTGCCTATCTTCGAAACTACAGTACATCTGGACCTTTAAATCTATTAATGCTCTATCCTAAACAGATGCCGTTGGTAGACGTTATAGATCGAAATACAGGGCTGCAACCGTTGGAGTTTACCATGTGTTTGAGAAAGGGACATTATTTACTAACAACACTAAACACGCTTATCAGACGAGATTTTACGAGAAAATATTTTCGGATGTTATCGAAGATTTGAAATAAAAGGAAGAAGATAATAATAGAGATAAAACTGTATTAAACGTGAATCACTTTTCTGGGTTATTTATTGGTTGGATTTTTGGGCTGGGATTCGCAACTGCTGCGTTTATAGGAGAATTAGTACTAGATCAACTAAAATATAGGACACATAATTTGAAAGTCGAATTATAAAGACGTAGTAATGTAGGCTTATATATTTTTGCAACTACTTTCAAAAGTTCTCGAGGACTACGACCTGCATATCTAACGGAATATGACCTGGCCGAATCATATATTTATAACTCAAAAACGGCTTTGCACGCAAATCAGGATAGTTTGCTGGATGATGGAATTAAAGTTTTAAATAAAATTATTAAACTATAAAATTAGGCATCGTTAAACGAATATAGATGTAAGGAATCCACCTCTGGGGTTCTACAGAAACTGCAATTTAGAGATTAGGCAAAGGTTCCAGAACAAGTCACTTTGTGTTATAGTGAATGCGCCATATTACGTGCCAAATGCAGTGATTCAAAATGATATGTCAATGTATCGTTGCAGACATCCACATAAAATAACAAATAATTGTGTACTTAAGGAATATTAAACAAACAAGACGGCTACAAAGGTTACGTTTAATTAGAATACTATTGTGTGGTTAGAATTAATGTAAACAAACGTTACCTCGGTTAAGCAGTACACGTAGGTTAAGTAAATAAGGGTGAGTTCGCACTGAAATCCTCCTTATAAATCAAGATAATAGATTAGTTTACGATACAGCACATGTCATATTGCTCGAAGTATGGAGGCGATTAAAAATAATAAAGATAGTGTTTACTGCATTTCCTTTAAAGTAGCGCCATATTAAATGTGTGTTTTTCTACAAAATCCAAATAGGGCTATTAAAATTTGGTCACATGTGATGCAAAGTTTATTTGTTTTTGACCCTGTATAATGTAACTTCATGAAATAACGTGTATTACTTTTAGACACAAACTGCGTTTTCAAAAATAGTTATTTTATGGAGTTACATTATACAGGATCAAAAACAAATAAACTTTGCGTTACATATGACCAAATTTTAATAGCCCTATTTGCATTTTGTAGAAAAACACATATTTAATATGGCGCTACTTTAAAGAAAATGTGTCTGGAATAAAGCATTGTCAAAACTAAGAAGTTTTATGTAGGTTGCTTTGAGTCTTACTTTGCAACAGTGGTGCAATTTAAAAAAAATGGGCAAAAAATCTAAATTATCTTATACAGCTGAAATTTTGCATATGGGCTAAAAATTGCATTTAGAAAAACTTTTTCTAAGAACTTTTTTCGATATTTTGAGAAATAACCCCACTTTTGAATTTTTTTGAAAAAAAAATAAAATTTGACAGATAATGCGAATGAGGTGACTACTATTTTTTTGGTTAATTTAAACTCGATCGAAGCACAAATTGATGCCAAAGTCAAATTTCGAAAAAAAGCTATTAATAAAAAAAATCCCATATGATGCGGACTTTACTGGTTACATTGTATATATTTACAGGTTATTTACACGATTTAATTTTAACTAACATAAGGACACAACATAAAGTACATAACTAATGCCGCAACTGAACTCGAACTGCCGCCGCTGAGAATTGCGCCATTGGGATGCGCACGCTGTACTTTGGGCTTGATGCGGTGACGTCATATGCTTGGCAAGTGTGTTGCCTATCCGTAAGGCGTATTGCTGTAGTGCAGTGTGTTGCCTATCCGCAGGGCGCACCCACCACATTAGCATACTTTGTTTTGCTTAGCTGCAACATCATTGTAATTTGGCGTGATATAAAATTGGAGCTCCTGTAATCAATGGCCATAATAGTGTGCCCTGCTCCTAGCGGTGCCAAATGAATTCACTTGATATTATTGGCGGTTTAACCTGGTTACACACCCTGTATATTAAGATTAAAGATGGCACATACAAGTGATCAATGCTGGTAGGTTAGAACCAATTTGCAAGCCTGCTGAATTGTGTGACAAATATCAAAGTGGCGGCCGGCCATGGACATGATTAATGCCATTTGGCGTTTCTAGTTTTTTCTGTAATTACAAGTGGCATTCCCTTTATGTGGTTTTTTACTCGTGCATTCATTCATTTATTCATTATCTTTAGTCTCTTTGACATTTCGATGTCGAGGATCATTATTGTTAATACATTTTATTAAAATGACTGATTGTTCAGCATTTGGATGTAAGACCTGTTCGAGCAAGAACATTTCTGTGTTTAGATTTCCAAAAAATGACCCTTACCAACAAGTATTGGTAGAAAGATCTACTGTTAAGATCTTGCAGCCTGAAAAATCGTACAGCTGTGGGAGCGAATTCTATTCAGCCAATAAAGATAAAACGTTCAACAACATTTAGAAAACAAAGTTACGGATAATTTTCTACAAAAACTTAGTACTACCCCTCATTTCGATAACGACAACATTTTGGAAATTTCTACATTAAAAAACATCATTGCAAATCAAAATAAAGTCATAAAGAGCCCCAATAAAAGAATAGTAATTTTGAAAAGAAAATAATAGAAACCTGAGTATTAAATTACATTTGGAAAGAAAAAGGAAATCGGATTTTCAAAACATCTTTAATGATCAAATTGAGGCAAAGCATCGACAAAATGTAAGTTTTACACCCTGGTGAAATAAAGCGGTAGCAACAGCTTTGAGATGAAAGTTTATTCTAGTAGATATAATATAATTCCTGAGCTAAATTTTCCATACCCTACAATTACAACCTTAAATAGAAAATTATAAGATATCACTTTTAAGAGCGGTATTTTAGAGAATGTGTTTAATTTCCTCAAAATAAAAATTGATATAATAGATGAAAGTGAAAGAGAATGTGCATTTTTTTTCGATGAAATGGAATTGAAGAAGAGTTTCGACTATAATACATCTTTGGGCAATTACACAGACAATGTAACCTTACCATCTCATACAGGACTAGCGAATAAAGCACTGGTTATTATATGGGGGGGGGGGTGTATCCTCAAGATGGAAACAGGTAATGGCATATTATTTTACTGGAAATAAAACTGATGCTTTTTATTGACAATTTAATGCATACACTAAAAATTCCATAAGCCGCGGTTTTTTGTCACTATGACAGCGGCAAAAGCTTGCCTTAACTTTTCCAGCGACAAAACGGAATCTAACTTTTAAAACGGTCTAATTCTAGTAGACCTAGCAGAGTTGCTAAGGAACGACGACGGTGCGGTTCTTATTTCTTTCGCCTTGTTTGTTAATTTAATGACTTCTAAATTACCTAATATGTAAATTAATATATATATATATATATATTTATATACATCTTACTATCTTTTCTGCGTCTTTACATTTTGCAAGGTTTCTGCGTCCGTCAATGTATATCTAAATATTTTGTAGCCTATCTATAAGCCGGGCTTTTCTGCGTCCGAAACTACAATGTATATTGTGAAATTATGCTTATTTACGTAGTTATTAAGAAATTTACATCGTGCTACCTTTGTGCGTCTTTATACCTTACTATTGTATGTGCGTCCGGTGTATATATGGAAAAACCGTATATACCACTATTCTTTGCGCGTCCGAAAGCATATTGTTCTCCATGTTGCCTACTTTTCGGCGTCTGACAGCGTTGCCGCGTATAAGCCTCGCAAAATGCACGTCGAATTTGTGAAAGAGTGAGATGGAAGGTTCATAGTGAACATGGTGAATGTTATAATTTATCATTTTATGGACATTTTTCTCGATTGGGTTTACCGTTGAAGTTAGGATTATTAATGCTTATCTAACGCAAAAGAAGAAGTTTTCATCACAACTAAACGTCGTTTCGGCCTCTTTATTAGGTAAGAAAATCAGGTAAATGACGCAGATTTGAATAATCATATTGATTTACCCACCTTTGTTGTAATTTTAGGTTAACCATGTTTTACGTTTAGCATGATGAGTTTACGCTAGAAGCATATTTTTGATCTGGAGAACGTCATAACGATGGTGGTTGGCAGTATTCCACCATATACTGTTTTAATCAGTATCTCAACGATGTCTTCTGCTACGAAATCGTTACCCAGCACGTTCATCGGTTCGTTCAATGATTCCATGAAACGGGCAGCATTAAAGGAAAGGCCTCAGGTAAACGATCTATGCTTACAGAGGATACTGGAGAGAATATTCTAAAGCGTATGGATACAAATCGCCACAAACAAATTTAACTAGTCTTTAACCAAAACTTTCTAACCTAAAATTTTACATTTTTAGCTAATTCTATCTATTTTACAGGATTTTGAACTTCAACAACACATTTTATTTACAACATACTATTCAGGCAACCTTCCCACCTGAATACATTTCAACTTTCATCTCTATTAAAGAAGATTCCGTCAGTTCCGATTTACAAAGATCGACCAACATCGTCATTCACCGCACCTCTTGTTAATAGTGAAATTTAACCATTTTATTTAATTTTTAAGCTTTGAGAGAGTGTTTACTAACAAAATACATTCTGTTTAATTTCATGACAATACGTTTATTAGTTTATTGTTTTTCTTTTATCATTAGTACATGTAATTAAAATGTTGGAATTATTTCAGAAAGTTGTGTTAGATAAGGACGTATTATTTATCCCTGTTAAATTGTATTTCTAATTATTTTTTTCCGTCTTAACACTTGTGAATTAACTATTACAATATTATAATCTGCATAAACCATAGAATTTAATTTATTTATTTTAAACTTAAGGTTATAATAAACAAAGTTACGAAATGCCGTTTTAGAAATTATTAACTTAGAAATACCTTTGTTTTCTGCAAGTGCATTTAGATATTGAGCATAGGTGGGTTCGCGAAGTGCGGCCCCCTCAATTTTGAGAATGTTACATTAAAAAATTAGAAATAATTCAAATTCAAGTAAAACATCAGTTTTATGCCAAAACTTTCTATATTGAACATAGGTGGGTTCGCAAGTAATTCTAGTCTCCGCTAAGACCTCAGCTGTAAACAACTTGTTCGTACTTTTAAAGTCTTACTTTTAGTTTTGGATACATAAATTACTATTATATGTTTCAATGAACCAATAATATTAATTTAATCAGTTTAATCAATTTATTGGAATTAATAAACTTAAGAAGTGCAGGTTTTATTTTTATTTTAACTTTGTTTACATTAGTTTACAGAGTAAGTGTTTACACAAGCATGTATAACATTTTGGTATGTTGGGTTAAATTTAACATGGGGTAGGTATTATAATAATAACTAGCAAGTAAAACAATAGTGATCAAACAATATAGCAAAGTAAGCAATATAATTATATAAAAGGTAACAACTAATAATAAAAACTAAGTTTTAATGCAATAATAGTAATAATAATAATAGCGTCCCATCTTCCATGTCCATTGAAAAACAATTCCACCCACTATTTATGATATTTACGAGATAACCTGCAACATACTAAATATTTAATAAAAAAATGCATTAATGTAAAAATGTAAAATTGTATTTGCTGTGTGGCATCACTAATTTGAATCATCATCGTGTAAGAATTTTTTTGTGTATTGGTTCTGAATAAATACTTAAATTTTTAGCCATGGTTTATTTTGTAATAGGTCCGGGTGTTGTTGTATCAAGCTGTCACATTCGCCTCGTTTGGGTGGTTTTTTACGTTTAATGTGCTCCTTAAAGAATTCTAACACCACTTTCTTTTGATCTTTTGTCCATGGGATAAGTTGTCGTTTCTTCTTCATATTACCGTTGTTGGATTGTTGTATGCTCGCTTCTTCTATTGTTGCATTCTGAGCTTCCAAGACGTCATTACAAATATCTAATGAACTTCCTGAATTACAAGGCATGTTTTGTATAACATCAGTTACATTGTCAGAGTTCCCCTGAATTTCTTCATCCATGTTAAGGTCTATTTCCTCTAAAGTCTTCCCTTTGTATTTCGCCGCATCCCCGCTTTCCATTAGCATCAACAGTTTGGCAATTTTTGCGGTCTGAAACACATCGTCCGGCAATCGATACACCTTATTGTGAACATCTACAGTGTGTCCCATAAACGTAGCCAGTTGCTCTATGTCGTTACTAGTCATATTAAATAATTGAGATAAAGTGGCTAGGTGTTTACGTAATTTAGTAGAAGTTAATGCTTCAGGATGTTTTGCTCCGCACAGACGTGTATGTTTTTGTAGCACTTTGTACCCTGTAATGGGTTGGTCCGATTTTGGATTTGCAAATAAAAATAAATTAGTTTGCCGCACACAGTGTGGTCGTGCTTGTATTAAAAGCTGCACATTATCTTGCATATCTTTGCTGAACAAAACAGGCACTCCTATTCCCCGTTTTCCTCTGGTTACGACTCTCTTAAAACGTTTTAATAATATTTTTTCGGTGGGTGTAACTGCTTCTGCAAATTCTTCGTAATTTTGGGTCCTTGTTGTCTTCTGACAACGTGTAAGTAGTAAGCTTCATCCGTTTCAATTCGCCGACTCTTTTTCGATTTAAGAGAAGTAATCGACAAAAAACAGTCTCTAGTAATAAATTAAAATTTTTTATATCTTTCATGTTTTCTTTAAGCTTTTGTTCAGCTTGATTTCCTGTATCAATAAGATACTGCCTAAATAATTTTAAATCAGTTGCTAAAGGTATCAGAGTTATTTTATTCCACGTTTTTGTATTAAGGTCGTTTCCAGCTTGACTTGAAATTTCGTGTTTCCAAGTAGTTTCTAACAAACGCACAAACAACGTTAAGTTGGCTTCAGCTTCTGCAGCAGATATGTTGTTAGCAATATATTTTCTTTTAACAACTTTTAATATTGCTATATCGCAGCAGTCTTTTAAACTTTTACTAATGTTCATTGCAAAAGTAGGTGACCCATATATGTCTTTTAGACTATCGTATTTGGCAATCACTTTTACAGCATTAACCACTACGTCAAAATACTGTGGCTGAAGAAGATTTAAAAGATTGTTAATTTTTGGGTTTATATTTTGCGCCTCCATCAACACCTTTGCCAATTCTCTCATTTTTCTGGAACATACGTGAATATGGTGTTGCTCCCTGTGAGTTTTTAAAAACCTAGCACCGAAGGCACAAATCAGCAAAATTTAGTTTTGGCAGTAAAAGGGTTTGTCCCTCGCCAAGGGTTGTGCGAGTGTCTGCGTTTTTATTCTCTGGGCAAATCTTTTTGTGTTTCCACAATAACTTTCTTGAGTACAGTCCGAAACAAAATGTGCAAGGAACATAGTTACTTTCGCAATTTTTTAAAGCACTTGTATGAACAGGTTTAAATAAAGATTGTGAGTTTTTTAAAAAATTTCCTTTTTTTCGCAGTGTTGCAATTAGCCGTTTTCTCTCAATTGATTTCGGTGGCAAAAGACTTATTTTTATGACGTCAGATTCTTGGGAATGGTTGCGCAGAATGTGCCTTCCAAAATTTTTCACATCGTTTTCGCAAAAAAAACAGTAATCTGGTTTACGAAGAGAAGTTTTACCATGTGACACTAAATTTTGACGTCCTGGCAAAGTTTCAATTTCAGTTTCGATATTTTGAGGAATAGTTTCATCTGAAGAAGTTGGCTCCTGCATATAAAGCAAATTTCATTCTGTTAGAATTGTACAAGATAATTGATATTAATATACAATATCCCGAAATTGAGGCAAATTACTGAAAATGTTTTCGCGCTATCATACAAGTATTTGTTGCAACGGAAACTGGCTAAGCGCAAAGCTCGTGGTCAGTTTTCAAGGGGCCACAAACACGCAAAGAACAAATTTCCCTGACTATTTTGAATTCCCCGACTTTTCCAGGTTTTCCAAGTCGCTGGGAATCCTGTCAATGTATTAATGTATTTTATCTACTCCAGTGGGATAAGTAACGCATTACGTCACTCATTTGACACTAT